>QRFJ01007449.1:0-72408 GCA_006176705.1 Cocos nucifera
TAGAAACTCTTTCTTTATTTCACTTCTGCCATGGGCCATGGGCTTTCAGGACTTGATTCTTCATGATTATCATAGGGCTGCTCCTCTACCACCGAGGTAGTAGATCCCATCTTGATGCAATCCCAATCCTACAAGTAACATGCTTATAGCCAACATACACCCTCAGGGTTCCATATGTCTAGGAGGACCGAGTTGAATGTAGTAGTCAATACTATAAACACCCTCAAGGTGAACTATCGATGACATCTCAGGTCAAAGAACCAGACACACACTACTGCAGCATCGAGTCAGTCAATGACGAGAAGGTGTAGACTTCCTAATGATACTCGAAGGTGGTCACGGCTCAGTGCCTCGTTCTCTAACCGAGTACCTTATACTTTCTCTCCGGTGTCTCACACCACGTAGGACTTCCAAGACTCATCTACTAAAGAGAAGCGATCGTACACCAACCTTCGGATTCAATCACCATCCTCGTGATGATCCTATGGTCGGGAGCTATTTATGAGCTTAATTAATGATTTATTCATGTCTTAAATTTTTCAACTCTTGAAAATATGAATTATTCATTTACCATTAACTCAAAGGATGTATCACAGACACTAAATACACATATGTAGATAGGAAAATAACCCATTTTATTTGATTTTAGTCAAAATTATAAATTTCCCCTAGAAGTGTATTACAAAGTGTCAGCCAATTCTGGCTTCTAGGGCACATATATTCTAACAATCTCTCACTTATCTTAAAGCAATTGGCTTACAAGTCTAAGTCCCATACATCTCCAAGGTGCTTCGTTCTTCTACTGTCCCAACGGCTTTGTAAAGTGGGATCTGCCACCATTTATCTGCGGAGGCTTGACTTCTCTGGACCTCAAACGTAACTTCTTTCAAGGTATCGCGAGATGAGATGATATCGGCCGCTCAATGTGCTTGGACTTCTGTGAGGACCTTCAGCTCCTTTAGCAATGGCTATGGCGCCATGTGTTGTTCGCAATATAGGGAATGGCATTCTTGATGTTATTACTCCAATTTCTGCCAGCAAACTTCTTGTACCAGAATGCTTCCTTTGCAGCCCTGATGCACTATATATTCTTGCTTTCCATGGTGGAATCTGCTATCACAGTTTGCTTGGACCTTCCAGCTGACAGCTCCACCAGTGACACAAACAGACTTTCCAGATGTCGACTTCGATCATCTATAATCAGGACATGAAAGTCTGAGTCTGTTTGTATCCTTTGACTTGGAGTTTCTCCATTACCAAGACCAAAACATCATATCCTTAGTTCTTCTCAAGTACTTAAGGATTACATTTCACAAAAGTCCAGTGTTCTTCACCTGGGATTTGACTGATATCTGCTTTGTGACACCTCAACAGCATGGGCTATACAGGTCGTGTACATAGCATGGGCATACATGAGGCTCGCCTATTGCAGAAGCATAAGGGATCTTGCTCATGCATTCTATTTCCTCAGGTGTGGCTGGGGACATCTTCTTGGAAAGATTGAATACCATGTCTGAAGGGTATTAATCCCCTCTTAAGAGATTTTCCATACTAAACCCCTTTAGTACTTTCTCTATGTACATCTTCTGTGAACAGTCCTTTAGCATCCTATTCGTTCGTATCTATAGACCTTAATTCCTAGAATAAAGGGATTGTTCACCTAGGTCTTTTATGGAGAATTCCTTGGACAACCACACCTTGACTGATGTCAAACATGGGAATATCATTTCCATAAGGAGGATGTCAGCCACGTTACAATTACGAGGAAGACAACAGCGACTCTCACTTGATCTTTTGAAACCAACATGGTTTTCTCTTTCATTTTTGATGAAATCAAACTTTTTGATCACATCATTGAAAACAGTGTTCCAGCCCGAGATGCTTGGCTTAAGTCCATAATGGGACCTTTTCCAGCTTTGCAACCTTGTAGATCAGTATCACTGGATGGTGAAAACCTAGCGGTCTGCTTCATATAGATATCTTCCTCAAGAATATCCATTTAGGAATTGTCGTTTTCAACGTCCATTTGCCATATTTTCATAATCAAAATAGCTGCAACGGCCAAGCAAGGTGCGGATGGAATTTTTAGCATAGCTACCGAGGAAAAGGTATCCTGAATAGTCAATGCCCTTCACGATTGACTATTAACCTTTTTGCCACCAGGCTTAGCCTTGAATGACTCCCACCATTCCCAATCTGCACCAATCTTTCTCTTGAAATCCATTTAACAACCCAATAGGTACTATACCTTTTTGGTGGATCTACCAAGGGTCCAGACTTGGTTTGAGTGCATCGAGTCGATCTCTTGACTTCATTGCCTTTCAAAGACCATTTCATTGGAGTCGATATTCTTGATTATCGCCTCGTTGTAGGTTTTTGGATCATTCACACATGAGCACCATTTACCTGCATTTGAGGAAACATTTTCTCTATGTCCTCTAAAATAATACCTAATTATCTTTCAGGGACGGGAAACTCTTTCGATCTACGAGGTGAGGAGGGTAGATATTTTTATTGCTACCTTTTGATCGGTTCAATTGGTCCTTAGCTCTTTCCCACTTTGTGAGACCTTTCTCATCAAGCTTAATCTGCTTTCCAATGCCACTTATCTGAATAAACTATTTTTCAAGAAAGATGGCATGTCGACTCACAATCACATTGTGGCTTCTGGAATTAGAAATATATATCCTAATGACTCTTTTAGATATCCTATGAATCGAGCTTTTTGAAGGACCTAAACTCTAACTTGTCTTGCTTGTTGTCTTTTGACATCACGCCGGACAACCCCAAATTCTGAGATGACTCAGACGTGGTTTCTTACCGTGCCATATCTCATTACGGTGTGGAGGAACGATTAGAGGAAACCCTTTTTCAGTTAGATTTAAATTGAAGTTAATAATGGAATATTCCCCAAAGAAAATCAGGGAGGGTCTGTGAAGCTCAATGGATCGAAAACCAATATCCAATGGAGAGTCCGATTTCTCCCGTTCTGAATCCTGTTGAGTTGAGGTGTTCCTAGTGGAGTCCATTGAGAGAACTATGCCATTTTTCTTAAGATAGCTAGGGAATTCCTGGCTAAGGTATTCACCTCCTCGATCTGATCAAGAACCTTAATGGGTTTTTTTCCAGTTGTTTTTCTACTTCATGTCTGAATTCTTTGGAAACTTTTCAAGGCTTCAGACTTGTGTCTCATAAGATACACATTACCCATACCCTAGACAGATTCATAACGGTAAAGGTAATGAAGTAGACCAAAATTGCCTTCAGCCGGCCTTCAATGGGGCCGCACACATCAGTATGTACTAGGGCAAGGAGATCTGTGGGCCCTCTCCCCATGCAAACAAAAGGGAGTTTAGTCATTTTTTTTGCCTTGAAGACAAGATTCACAAGTCTGGATATGACTCAAAAGCAATGGGACTCAATAGGCCCATTTTTCTCAATTTGTTAATCCTATCTTCTTGCTGCTTATGACCTAACTCATGTTGCCATAGATAAATTCTGTCGTTTGGGGACTATCCCTAGGGTCGTTTGGCATTCCACATTTTTGCTCGATAGTATAAAACAGGTACATCAATATGCAACTGATAAAGACCACTTAACAAGGAAACCATTTTGCCAATTTATTTCTTTCATAAAGAATGTTACCCAAATGGTCCTTAAAGAAAGGTGATTCACATAACCTCTGGTGCCTAAGCATGATGATACATTCCTGACAGCTGACAGGCACATTAATAACAATCTTTTAAAAACTAAGTTTCTTAAACCAGATGGTAAATCGCAGATTGATATGTTCCCACGGCTACTGCAAGCAATCTTGCTCCATTTACCGACGGTAGAGATCATGTCTCCATTCCTCAGCCCTCCTTGCATATCCTCAAGGCCCTGCATAGAAAGTGCACAGGATGAGCACTTAGAACCAGAGTCAAGCACCCAACTGGATGCAGAAGAAACCGTAAAGTTAGAACTCAATTAACGAGCAACCTTCAGAAGGACCTTCCTTCTTGTTCTTATAGGGCGGCCAGGTAAATAGGAGGGGACAGTATCACTTTCAAATGGTTCGTCGCTGTTGCAATGGAAAACTTCCTTGACATCACCTTCTTCTTCGGTTCTGCCTTCTTCTTCTTTGATCCTTCCACCTTTTCTTTTTCACAGACTTCTTTTTTCTTTTCCATAAGACTTCTTTTGGAAGAAGTCCGTTTCCATAGGCAAGAACTTTTGAGCCTTTAGAAATTCCATTGAAAGCTTCAGCAGTAAACCCAGCATATTCATCAACTCGGCCAAGGGAATTTTGATGTTTATTGCATGATTGGTAAATTCATGATGAATTTGCCCAAATGCATCAGTCAAGCGATTGCAGGAATAATATCGTTCTGCAGATCCAAGTCCAACTTCACACGAGCTTTTCAGCTCTCCATATCTTTGAATCATTTGTCAGATAGTGATCTCAGACTGACTGCCCATCACGCAATCAGCTTAAAACAGTCATTTTCGTGACTTTGATATTTGTTTGGCGCGACTCTGTTCACCCAAACATCTCCCTGTAGAGTGAGCCAACATTTGGCGAGCAGTCCCGATATCTTCATTTTCGCGCTTTGGAGCTCATCAAGACTATTGAGCCCAACATTGTAGTATCTGGCCCTTATTGTCTTTTCGTCAATCCATTTTTCTAAGACGTTTTTCTCTGTTCAACAGGATGGAGGGTTGGTAATGTGGAGGGTCCTGGTCCAAAACATGTTTGGTTAACTTCTCGGAACCCAAAAAACAATTTTGTAGGTTCCTGAGGCAATCTTTATAATTGGGATCCAGTCAGATCTACTGTGTGTCTAGGATAGTTGCAGTGGGTTGGCGCAGACACTTTTCCTGTAGAGAGTCAAAGTTCTAGTTAGATATTGTAATTTGACCTTGACCAAATTTGTTTAGGGATTTTATTTTTTAAACAAATTAGGCTCCCAACTATTTCCGGATCCATACACTCCCTCTGTAGAGATGCCAAAAATCTCCGCGAGATGATTTCTAGGGTGGTGGGTCTTCCCCAATGACTCCATCACCGCACCTATTTATTTGGTGATGGGTTTAGCAATTGTGTGAACAACTCTTGTTCAATGAATTCTCTAATCATGTGCACCCAAACCTAATTTCAATTCATGGAATCTCACCGTATCCGAAATATTGATCCACTCCTTTATTAAGTCAAACCCACCATTTGCATGGACTGGCGTTCCTAATTGGGTCGTCTCACCGTATCTGGAATATTTGAGGCCAAACCTCATTCCTCCAGCCATTAGCAGCAATGCCTAATAGACATGGTTGATCTTTCTGGTGCAAACTTGAGGCCACTATATCCAGTCGAGGAACAATCAACCCCGGAAGGGTCCGCACGTCTACCAATGGTGGAAGACCTCGGGACTTAATCTTTTCTTAGGAGAATTGATATCAGGTTCATTTAAACAAGGACTTGGCTTTAGTCATAACATTATGACTTAACCTAGTGGCCATGGGTTTAGCTCGGATTAATTGACCACCTCAGATCAGAACTGTGTCAACAAGATATGGCCAGGAGTGAGACCCGGTGGAAGGAATATGCCGGTTAACTCGCACAAGAACGCATTCAGGTCGAGGTAGCTTCCAATTAAAAACAGTCGGTCTTCTATTGCCCAAAACTTACCCTTAGACACCAATTATTGAGTTCAGGAACCAATTGGGTTAGCCTATAATCCAGAACTCTAACCTCTGAGCCTAATTAGGTCTTGCTTGATCGTGACTCGATCTTGCCCAGACTTATCCTATTAGGCTAGTCAATTTATTTAGCATATTGATTCCCCTCTAACCAAACTCCTGATTTCGGTTTGATCAAGACCGCTTAGACCTAATTGAGCTTACCCAAGCCCGACCCAGTATTATGAATATGTCTTAAAATCTTAAAATTTCTCAATTTTTAGACCTTAATGATTATTCCATTAAACTTAATTCTTAATTAAGTTGGGTTCATAAACAAAATATGCCACCAATTAAATCCTAGGGTTTCAGGATCTGGGTTTTGAGAAAGTAAGTTTGGGTTCTGATTAAGGATGAAACACGCAGCACCCCTACACATCATAAGAAACACCCATCGAATGGAAGGAGAGGCCTTTTAAAACCCTTTCTTCGTTCTTATGATCGGACGGGCCAAGAGGAACGCCATTAATCAGGAACATTCAATACTACAAAACAATATCAAATCTATATCATATTATCTCATATATAAAGTAGATCTAATCATGGCATATTTTTGCATTACATCTCATTGATATCATTAATCATGCATGTTATTCAGATTCCTAAATTTATCACATTAATAATCTAAAAAATTAGATTTAAATTGATCTAATAAAATAAATTTCTAATCTAGACAATTATGTAGAACTATTCTACAACTAGTTCTAGACATGCATCAAATTCTATCATCATATGATTATTTAAAATTAAAATAATTTTTATTTGCCTGGTTTATCAAGATGTTATTATAATACTTATAATATTTCAGAAAATAGTAAATTAGAAGATCTAAATATGATTTTAATTCAGATTAAATCAAAACATTGCAAAAACTATTCCATAGAACTATTCTATTCTAGAACTAGTCATGCATTTATCTTCTTAATCTTAGATCCAAATCATTTAATTTAATTTTTTTGAATTTCATATCTGATCACATATCATGTGACATCTGAAATCACTTTATTTTCTAATTAAAATAAAATTTAAAATCAGATCTAAATAATTTTAGACCTGCTCTGATACCATTGAAGGGAAATCCTTGATTTTCCCGTGTCCAGGTTTCGGCCAGATCTGATCAGATTCAAGAGATATATTTCAAAAATTTTTCTCTTGATCCTAATCAGGATCTTGATATGTTTTAGATTGGATTCTTATATTTTAATAAATTTAAAATAAAATAAGAAAATTAAATCAAATTTAATTTACCTGATTTGGGTAATCCCTATTACCCCTGTAGATGATCCTGATTGCAGCGGAAAGGTTACTGGAATCTTAGCCACGCAAAGACCTGGCCTCTATCCGGTATCCACTCAGGCTGGATCGGAGATCCTCTTCTTGTCTATCATGTCTTCCAAAAAAAATAAAAGGGGGATTTTTTTTTTTTCTTGGAATCTGATCTGGAGGATCTTCAAAACTCCTTTGAAGGATTCAGCAGTCGTCCTTTGCAGCAGTTGCAGCCTTCTTCTTTTTGATCGCCTTTCTTTTGATCTGGATTTTGCCACAACCTAAGTCCAAAAACTCTTTGGACCTGGAGAGGGAGAAGGGAGGAGAAGTTTAGGCATGGAGGAAGAGGGGAGAGGCAGGCCTTGGGGTTGCTGGGAAAATCTCTATCTAATTTGCATTGGAATCTGATTGGCTGCAGGGTCTTATTTATTAGGGACTAAGCGTGATCAAAACTCCTTTCCTCTTCAACCAAATCACAACCCTTTGTGAAATCAAATCTAAAAATCTGATTGGTGGAATAGAGTCCCCTGATTCCTCCTTTAGAGGGCACCTAAAGATCAGTTAAATTGGATTCTTAGTTTAGAACTCTGATTGGAATCCAAAAGGGAGATGGAGTTCCGTCCAACAAGGACTCCAAGCGCCTCAACTTGGGGCGCACGGCCTAGGGTGGCGTGCACCCTCCTCCTTGCCAGGTTCTGGCAGGTGGGAACAGCCCCACCAGTTTCTCCAATAGGTGCATGGACACGTGGACAAAAGTCAAAGGTATCTAATGGTCAACATTTTTGACAGTCAAAGGTCAACTTTTGACAAAGTCAAAGGACAAAAATGGGTAGTGACCCAAAAAATGGCCAAGTCATGTCTTATAAAAATAAGAAACAAACCTTTCTCTAACTTGGACAACCTCCAGTTAAGCCATATTGAGGCCTCTGATTGAGCCACAAACTCCTTTTTGGCTCAGTCAGGACAACTTATTTGTGATAGTAAAAAGAAGAACGTTATAGGTTCAATCGAGTGCTAGCACAGATTTTCCTTGAACCTTAATTTGAATCTCATTCAGATCAATTGAACTAGACAGGTTCAATTGATTTGATCACCAGATTCAACACCTTGTTTTGTGTGACCCAGGTTAGGTTATCAGTTCTGTTGTAATAGGATTGTCAATGATCTCTATCATCGACAATCATCGAAACTCCTTTCGATGGATTCAGAACTCTTCTGATTTGACAGCTTAGAATGATTGATCATCTAAATTTCATTTCTAATTGCTCTCAAAATCCACCAGTGACACCTAGCAGTATATGGTTGGCAACCCATCAGAGCTGGAATGCGAAACCTCTTGGGCAGGCATACCTGTGTGATTAAGTTCTTCTATCTTGCAGCCCCGATCAGATTTAGGGGTTTAAGGTTAAATCGTCAAACCCTAGTCTCTGTCATTATGATATGATTTCATTCGATTCGAGTCCATTGTGGAAAACCTAAATAGAAAAACTCTTTCTATTATTTCACTCTGCCATGGCCATGGGCTTCAGGATTGATTCTCATGGATTATCATAGGGCTGCTCCTCTACCACCGAGTAGATAGATCCCATTTCTTGATGCAATCCAATTCTACAATGACATGCTATAGCCATAACATACACCTAGGGTCCATATGGCTAGGAGACCGAGTAATGGTGTTGTAGTCAAACTATAACACCCCTCAAGGTGAATGCGATGGGCAATCTCAGGTCAAAAAGAACCAGACACACTACTGCCAGCATCGAGTCAGTCATTGACGAGAAGGTAGACTTCCTTAATGACTACTCGAGGTGGTCACGCTCATGCCCTCTTTCTCTAATTGAGTACCTGTTACTTTCGCTCTGTGTCGTCCACATTGTAGACTCAAGACTCTCTTACTAAAGAGAAGCGATCGGGTACACCAAACCTTCCGATCAATCACCATCCTCATTGATGATCCTATTGGTCCGGGAGCTGTTTTATGAGTTAATAATGATTATTCATGCTTTAAATTTTTCAAACTTCTTGAAAATATGCATTATCATTACCATTAACTCAAAGGATGTATTTCACAGACACTAAAATATAACATATGTATAGGAAAATAACCCATTATTGATTTTTAGTCAAAATTACAATTTTGCCCCAAAGTGTATTACAAGTGTCAGCCAATTCTGTCTTCTAGGGCACGTATATCTTAACAATATGGTGTGAGTAGGAACGGTTTTAGAGAGAACCCTATTCAGTAGATAAATTTGAAGTTAGCAATGAGTATCCCCAAAAAAATCAGGGAAGGTCTGTAAAGCCTTATCATGGATCGGACCCATATCCAATAAGTCAAATTTCTCCGTTCTGAAATCCCATTAAGTTGAGGTGTCCTTGTGGAGTCCCATTGAGAGGAACTATTGCCATTTTCCATGAGATGTTCTAGGGAATTCCCAGCTAAGGTATTTCACTCCTCGATCTGATCGAAGACTTAAATGGGTTTTCAGTTTGTTTTTCTATTCATATCTGAATTCTTTGAACTTTACAAAAGCTTTCAGGGGACTTGTGTCTCATAAGTACACCTACCCATACCCAGACAGATCATGTAAGGTGATTGAGTAAACAAAATTTGCCTCTAGGCCGGCACATCAATGGGCCGCATACATCAGCATGTACTTAGGTAAGGAGATCGTGGCCCCTTCCCCATGGTCCAATAAAGAGGAAGTTTAGTTCATTTTGCCTTGAAGACAAGAAGATTCAGAAGTTAGATATGACTCGAAAGTTCAATGGACTCAATAGCCCATTTTTCTCCAATTGTTGATCCATCTTCTGCCTATGATGACCTAATCTCAGGTGCATAGATATCTAACATTTGGGTATCCTTAGTGTTTGGCATTCACATTTTTGCTCGAATAATGAACATTACCATCCAGAAGGCTTTCCTTCTTATTTCTTCAGGGTGGCCAGGGTAAGTAGGGCAGTTCCATTTTCAATGGCCGTCGCTGTTGCAATGGAAACACTTTTCTTTGACATTGGTCTTTTTCTACCTTCTTCTTCTTTGGTTCCTTCCACCTTCTGCTTTTTCACAGACTTCTTTTTCTTTCTATAGGACTTTCTTTTGGAAGAAGGTTCGTTCCAAAGCAAGAACTGAGTCTTAGAACTTTTTCAAAGGAAAGCTCAGCGGTGACATAGGCATATTCATTAATTCGGCCAAGGAAATTTGAAGTTTATTGCATGTGTGATTCATGATGGAATGCCCATATGCATCAGTCAAGGATTGTAGAATAATATTCATTCTGATAGATCCAAGTCTAACTCACACCGAGCTTTCTCAAGCTCTTTTCCATGCCTTTAATCATAGACAGTGATCTTAGACTGACTGTCCATCACGCATCTTTAGTCTTTAAAAAGTCTGTATTCATGATTGATACTTGGCCTGCGCGAAACCTCTGTTTCACCAAACATCTTTCTGCAAGGTGAGCCAACATTTGGCGAGCTAATTCGATATCTTTCATGTTGGCGCTTGAGAGGCTCATCAAGACATCGAGGCCAACATATAATATCTGAACTTTTTATTCTTCGTCTATCCATTTTTTTCAGAGACGCTCTCTGTTCAATGAATTGGACGGGCTGATAAGGATGGGAGGGTCTGATCCATACATGGGGTTAACTTCTCGAAATTCCAAAACTATTTTATAGTTCCGAGCCAATCTTTTATAATTTGTGTCGGTCAGTCTATGTGTGTCCAGGATACGTGCTAATGGGTTGGACGCAGACATTTTTCTTGTATAGAGTCAAGAAAGATTTTAGTTGATACTGTTAATTTGCTTGATCAAATTTATTTAGGAATTTTTTATTTTTAAATAAATTTAGCTTTCATTAATTTTCTCGGATGCCCTACACTCCCTCTATAGAGAGATGCGAAATCTCCATGATTAAAATGATTCTAGTGGGGTGGTGCGGTCTCACAAAACTGGACTCATCCACCTCACCTAACATTATTGGTTGATGGGTTAAGCCAATGAGGTGAACAACACTTGTTCAATCATTCTCTAATCATGGTGCCACCTCCAAACTTGATCTCTAATTCATGAATCTCACCGTATCCAGAATATTATCCACTCCTTAGTTAAGTCAGACCCACCTTTGCACAGACTAGATTTCTATGAGGTCTCTCACCGTATCCAAAAATATTGACACAACTCATCCTCCAGCCCATAGCATCCAATGCCTAATAGACATGGTTGTGTCTTTTCGGTGCAACTGAGCACTGATCCAATAGAGAACAATCAACCTTCGAAAAAGGGCCCAACATCTTACAATGGTGGAAGACCTCAGACTTAATCTTTTTCTTAGGAAGATTGATTCAGGGTCTCATAAACTAGACTTGTCATAGTGCATAACATTATGACATAACCTAGTGGCATGGTTAGCTTCAGATTATTGACCACCTCAGATCAGAACTGCTGTCAACATATATGGTCAGGTAAGTTGAGACCGTGGAAGGAATATGCTATTAACTCATACAAGAATGCATTCAGGTCGAGTAGCTTCCAATTAAAAAACTAGTCGGTCGCATGTGCCAAACTTTACTTTAGACACCAAATTATTGAGCCAGAACCAATTAGGTTAGCCTACATTCTAGACTTCTAACCTCTGAAGCCTAATTTAGGGTCTTGCTTGATCGTGACTCGATCTTGACCCAACTTAATCCTATAGGCTGGTGCAATTTAAGCATTGTGATCCCATCTAACCAACTCTTGATCGGTTTGATCAACTGCTTAGACTAATTGAGCTATCCAAGCCGAAACCCAGTATTATGAATATTGTCTTAAGATCTAAAATTCTCAATTTTAGACCAATTAACATTCCATAATCTTAATTTTTAAATTAAGTAGGGTTCATAAATTAAAATATGCGCACAATAAATCCTAGGGTTCAGGATCTAGGGTTTTGTAGAAAGTAAGTTTGGGTTTCTGATGAGGGATGAAACAATAACGAGTATCCCTTTACACGTCATAAGAACACCCCATCGGTTATGAGGAAGAGAGGGCCTTTTAAATCTTTCTTCATTTCTTGATGAATCAGACGGCCAAGGAGGAATGCCCTTAATTCTATGGAATATTTGCCAATACTTACACAAATTAATTTAGATTCTATTATCATATATTTATTTCTACAAATTAGATCTAATCATGGCATATTTTGCATACATCTCATGTATCAAGTCATGCATATTTTTAGATTCTAAATTATCTCATAATAATCTACAAAATTAGATTTAAATTGATCTAATTAAAATAATTCTAAATCTAGAACAACTATTGTTAGAACTATTCTACAACTAGTTAAACATTGCATCAATCTATATTCTCATATGATTTTAAAATTCTTAAATAATTTTTATTTACTATTTTTTTAGATGTTATTATAATAATATAATATCAAAAATAGTAAAATAAATAGATCTAAAATATGATTTAATCAAAATTAAATTGAAAAACATACAGACTTAACTAAAAGAATCCTATTTATTTTTTAGAACTAGTCATGCAGTATTTCTAATCTTAGATCCAAAACCATTATAATTTTTTAATTTTTTCTGATTTCAGATCTGATCATATCTCATGTGAAATCTAAAATCACTTATTTTTTATTTAGAATAAATTTAAAATTAGATCTAAATACTTTCAGAACCATGGCTCTGATACCAATTGAAAGGAAAATCCTGATTTTTCGGATCAGGTTCGTTCAGATCTGATAAGATCAAAAGATATATTTCAAAAAAAAAAAAATTTGATCCTAATCAGATCTGAGATATTTTAGATCTAATCCTTATTATTCTAATAATAAAATAAAATTTAGATAAATTAAATCAAATTTAATTTACCTTGAAGTGGGTAATCCTATTGCCCGTTGAAGATCCTGTAAGAGTGAAAGGTTCTGGATCTAGCCACGCAACTACCTGGCCTCTATCGGTATCCACTTAAACTGGATCTAGAGATTCTCTTCTTCTCTATCACATCTGTAAAAATCAGATCTGGATCTGATCTAGAGGATCTTCAAAACTCCTTTCAAAGATCAGCAGTTGTCCTTTGCAGCAGCGCAGCCTTCTAGCTTTCAATCGCCTTTCTCTCGTATGGATTGCACCAACCAAGAATCCAAACCACTTTGGATGTGGAGAGGAGAGGGAGAAGGCTGGTTTGGCATGGAGGAAGAGGGGAGAGGCAGCCTTGGGGCATGGGATTTCAATCATATTTGAGTTGGGCGCAGGGTCTTATTTATAGACTCTCTGTGATCCAACTTCTCTTGTTCCCAACCAATCACAACTCTTTATGAAATCAGACCTAAATCTGATTGATGGGAATAGAGTCTCCTGGATTCCTCCTTAGATGGCATCTAAGATCAGTCAAAGTTGGTTCTTAGGAGAACTCTAATCAGAATCCAAAAAGGAGATGGAGTCCCTGTCCAACAGGGACTCCAAGCACCTCCAGCTTGGGCACATGCCAAGGGTGGCGTGCACCCTCCTCCTTGCCATGTTCTGGTAGGGGGACAAGCCCCCACCAGCTCTCCAATAGGTGCATGACACATGGACAAAAGTCAAAGTGTCTATGGTCAACATTTGATCAGTCAAAGGTCAACTTTTGACCAAAGTCAAAGGACGAGAAATGGCAGGTGACCAAAAATGGCAGGTATTGTCTTACAAAATAAGACAACCCTTTTCTGATCTGGATAGGCTCCAGTCAGACCAGGTGAAGGCCTCTGAATGAAGCACAAACTCCTTTGGCTCAGTCAGGACAACTATTTATGATAGTAAAAGAAGAACGTTAGGTTCAATCGAGTGCTAGCATGATTTTCTTGAACCTAATTGAATCTCATTTAGATCAATTGAACTGGATTAGTTCAATTGATGATCACCAAATTCAAACCCTTGTTTGTGTGATCCAGTTAGGTTCAGTTCTATATGGTAATGGGATATGTCATGATCTCTATCATCGACATCATCGAAACTCCTTTCGATGGATCAGAACTCTTCTAATTCGAACAGCTAGAATGATCGATCATCTAAATCATTCTAATTGCTCCCAAAATCCACCAGTGACACCTAGCAGTATATGGTGGCAACCCATCAGAGCTGAATGCAAACCTCTTGGTGCAGCTACCTGTGTGATTAAGTTCTTCTATCTTGAGCCCCGATCAGATTAGGGTTTAGGTGAACTCGTCAAACCCTAGTCTCTGTCATATGATGTAATCATTCGATTCAAGTCCGATGTGAAAACCTAAATAGAAACTCTTTCTATTATTTCACTCTACCATGGCCATGGGCTTCTGGACTTGATTCTCATGATCATCATAGGGCTGCTCCTCTACCACCGAGGTAGATAGATTCCATCTTGATGCAATCCAGTTCCTACAATGAACATGCTATAGCCAACATACACCTCAGGATTTCGAATGGCTAGGAGATCGAGTAATGGTGTAGTCAAACTATAACACCCTCAAGGTGAACTGCCGATGCACCTCAGGTCAAAGAACCAGACACACTACTGCAGCATCGAGTCAGTCATTGACGAGAAGGTAGACTTCCTAATGACTACTCGAGGTGGTCACGCTCAGTGCCCTCGTTCTCTAACGAGTACCTGTACTCTCGCTCCGATGTCTCCACACCATAGACTCAAGACTCATCTACTAAAGAGAAGCGATTATACACCAACCTTTCGGATCAATCACCATCCTCGTGATGATCCTATGGTCGGAAGCATTTTATGAGTTAATAATGATTATTCATGTCTTAAATTTTCAACTCTTGAAAATATGAATTATCATTACCATTAACTCAAAGGATGTATCACAGATACTAAGTACACATATGTGATAGAAAATAATCCATTTTATTAATTATAGTCAAAATTGCAATTTTGCTCTTAGAAGTGTATTACAGGTGTCAGCCAATTCTAGCTTCTAGGACACATATATCTGACAATCTTTGGATAGTTCGGTATGCCCAGAGCACATAATAGAGTTCATCCACCCAGATCCCCTTTGCTCTTTTAAGTCTTGCTTTGATACTTTGTAGTAAGATTCTGTTTGTTACTTCAGCTTCACCGTTTGCTTATGCATGGGCAACTGATGTGAAGTTATGGGAGCTATTCAAACCTTCATAAAACTCAGCAAACTTTTTTCCAGTAATTTGTCATCCATTGTCTATTATGAGGGTCTGAGGCAAGCCAAATTTGCAAACAATCGACTTTCAGATGAAGTCCTGCACCTTTGCTTTCGTTATTTTTGCCAAAAGTTCTGCCTCAATCCAATTTGTAAAATAGTCTATTACCACCAAGAGGAACTTCTGTTGTCCGAATGTCATTAGAAAATGTTTGAGTATATCCATTCTTCATTATGCAAACAGCCACGGGGCACTCAAGGGTGTATGTTCAGAAGCCGACTGCCTTTGAATGTTTGCATTTCTCTAACAGTGGTCACATTTCCTGACATACTCTATAGAATCATAGTACAAGGTCAGCCAATAGTAATCCTGCCAAAGTAGTCTGTGTGATAAGGATCTGGCCCCTATATGACTTCTGCAGATTCCTTCATGCACTTCCCATAAGGCAAAGTTGACTTCCAAAGGCTCGAGACATCTCAAGAGTGGTAAGAAATATGATCTTTTATACAGCTTGCCCTCATACAGAATATATCGAAAGGCTTGATTTCTGAGTTTTCGAGCTTCTTTTGGATCATAAGGAAAAGCTCCATCCTTGAGGTAAGCAACTAGCGGGTCGATCCAACTTGGCTCATGCTTGACTTGCATAACGGGCTACGACTCCTCCGAACTTAGGCATTTCAAAACCTCAAAATATACTTCCCAGGGTAGCTCGATCGGGGCCAAAGTGGCCAACTTAGAGAGAAGGTCAGCTCTAGTATTTTCTGCTCTCAAAATCTATCAGATGTTAAAATTGTTGAAGGCCAAAGTCAAGTTCTTCACTTTCTTAAGATATTTTATCATGCTTTCCTCCCAGGCTTCATAACCACCGCTAACCTGTCCGACCACCAGTTGGGAATCACTATAGACTTAGAGTCAATTTGCTTCCAACTCTTTAGCTATCTTTAACCCTACGATCAGAGCTTCATATTCGGCTCCATTATTAGTTACAAAAAATTCAAAGCACAGTGCATATTTAGCGATGACTTCCTCTAGCTTAACTAAGATCAGCCTTATGCTCACACCAGAAGTGTTGGATGAGCCATCCACATATAGGGCCCAAAAACCTTCAAGATGGTTGGCTCTCTCTTCAAGGAAGCCTGGCCGTAACCACGGAATACTAATTTTGTTCTGTTCAAGCTCGACTTCATCTAGAATGGTGCATTCCACTATAAAATCTGCTAATATCTGAGCTTTGATTGATGGCTGAGGCTAGAAGTTGATATCAAATTCTGTAAGTTTGATTGTTCACTTTGCGATTCTTCCAGAGGCATCCATTCGATGAAGGACTACTTTAATTAGTTGATCAGTGAGGAGAGTTATAGTGTGCCCCTAGAAATAAGGTCAGAGCCTTTGGACTGCAATCAATAGAGCATAAGTTAGTTTTTTAATCTTAGTATACCTGGTCTCAGCTATTGCCATCCACAACGTCCCAGGCATAACTTAGCTCTGATACCAAATTATAGACCCATGATATCGCTCGAACACCAATATTCCTTGACATCATAAGCCCCGATACTAAGTTGTGGAAGTCCTTAATCTTTAGCATGGACTTGATGAAACCTATGACGTTCTCTATGGGCAGTAAACCATAGATCCAACACTTAGATCTATGCTGGGGACCTCCCTCCTTGGGCTTGAGGGAGGCGCCCCCTCTCTCTTGTGCTTCTTCAAGAATCTAGGGCAACCACACTATAGAGAAGAGAAGAAGAGAGAATTGAGGGAGAAAAGGTCTGTATTCTACAGCATAATGAAATCCTAATACAACCTATGTATTTATACATAGCCATTAGATCCAACCAAAAACTCTCCTGGCTAACCCAATACATGAAAGCACTCACTGAGCCCATGTACACGCATATCTCATGCTCTCATTCTCTAGATTTAGACCCGACCCATATATGAGTTAGCTTCCTTAAGACCTCTTAAACCAGGCCTTAAGACCCCTAGGATCAACCCACACCCTAGCCTAAAACAGACCCTCGTGTAACTCTCCCTGTGCATTGAGCCGACTTAGTCTCAACACTGAGTCGGCTAAGTTCCATTGGGTCTGCTCAGTCTAAAACTAAGTCGACCCAATTCTATGCCGTGCTAGCAGTCCTGAATGCGCAACTCTCTATTTTGCATGTGCACTGAGACTTAGCCAATCCAGTTTTGGATTAAGCCGGCTAACTTATGAAAAATCTTCTTTCTACAGTCTTGATTCCCCAGCTTTGGTTTATTACTTCACCTTGAATCTCAGATATCTGAAGCACCAACCAAGCCCCCGAAATCTTCGAAGCCAACACCCTGACTTCTTTAGTGACCTCCCAAGGCTTGGGAGCACCACAAATCCTCACAATCTCCATCTTGGTGCTCCCAAGCCTTGGCAAACCCCTCAGTAATGCCCTCCTATACGATCACACTGTCCCTATGCACTCGACAGCACCTGTGCAAACATCACCTCCACCAATCCTCTTTAGCTATTGTGCACCCTTGAGGCCTTTAGGATGACTGCCTCCAATGCTGAAGACCTATGGTTGCTTCTTGGCACCATCCTAGAATTGTAGGATCCCTTCTGCTTAGTAGCTGCATCACTTTTTTTGGACTATCTTGAAGAACCCGCAACATTGCTGTACTGGCACTCGCTGCAAACCCTAACATGATCTTCTTAGAACTATGCCTGTCCTCCTATACATGCCACTCTACCTGGAACTGTGCATCATCGGAGTAGGTGCTAGGATATCGATCCTCCCGCACCCCTCTACTCTTAACTCATGTCAAATTCCTCTCCAATTGTGAAGCCACCTCTCTGAAGCTTCACCTATATTTGAGGTCCACCTAATGCTGCAGAAGCCGACTCTATCAATGAGTCCCTCGAGGCCAACCATCCAACATTACACTGCTGGGCCTGCTGCTGTATCTCAAACACCATCACTACCCCTTCGAATCCTTTGCACTCTATGGCCCTCTTTGAAGCTACCTCGGATACCCCGTAACCCATGGGCACCTCGAAAATCTATGAGCTCATCCAACTCTTCTAAATCCAATAACTGAATCCTAGAGAATTCCACTCTAGTCCTTCTCTTCTACCCCTACACCAGCTATCACTTCAATTACGCTCAGAGAACCATCCTCTACCTGAACCATGACTCTCTGTGGTGCTTCTACTGAAGAAACCTAATCCATGATATTCTCAACTGCTAGAGACCTCCTGGCACTCCCTGAGACCCCGTGGCTCTCTCTGAGACTTGCTCTGATCTCCCTGAGATACCACTGACACTCTACTGAGATACACTTCTCGACTGCTACTCCATCGAGCCTCTCTCAATCTCGTGCCTCTAGAAAAATGCTACTGCAGCACTCCAGTGCTCCCTAACTCGTCTCTACGCCACTCTACAGCCATCCAGTCCTGACCTACTGGACCTCCATGGATCATCCATCTCCATCACTCCTAAGGCTTCGCAAATCCATGCTCTGGTCGAACCGTCGAATACATCTTCAACTACTTACCTACCTTCCTGACACTGAAGGACGTATAGTCATTTCATTAGCCTTCCTTCGACCATTACCGCTTACGAAACCTCTCCTCAATAGCCCTACATTGCCCATCTTTCTAGAGAACCTTGATGCTCTCTGCTGAGATATCTTCCTCGGCTGCTGCATTGTCGAGCCTCTTTCAGCCTTGCATCTCTAGGAAAGTACTACTGTAGCACTCCAGTGCTCCCTGCCTGTTATATAATCGTCATACACCCTGAGCTTTCCACCAAGATCGATCAGCAAATCATGCACCAAATCCTTCCACCCCAGGAAAATACCTTCTCGTTAATCCTCTCAACCTCCACCTTCAACTCGCTGCTCCCGCTTGGCCAAACCACAGCAACAACAAGATAGATTTGAGACATACCATGGAATCTTTGTGTAGATTTTTGATTTCACCTTGTGTGACTTCTCTTTCCCTTCCATGCACCATCAGGCTCTGAAATCTGGCACTTTCCATACACCATCAGGCTCTGAAACCTGACTCTGATACCACATTGCCGTCTACAACATTCTAGGCATCACCTAGCTCTTATACCAAATTGTAGACCCATGATATCGCTCTAACGCCAATCATCCTTCACATCATAAGCCTCGATACCATATTGTGGAAGACCCTGATCTTTAGCATGGATCTGAAGAAACCTGTGACGTTCTCTATGGGTAGCAAACCATTGATCCAACACCTAGATCTATGCTGGGGCACCTTTCTCCTAGGGCTTGAGGTAGGTGCCCCCTCTCTCTAGGGCTTCTTCAAGAACCTAGGGCAACTACTCTAGAGAGAAGAAAAGAAGAGAGAATTGAGGAAGAAAAGATCTATATTCCACAGCATAATAAAACCCTAATATAACCTATGTATTTATACATAGCCATTAGGCCCAACCAAAAACTTTCCTGGCTAACCCAATATATGAAAGCACTCACCAAGCCCATGTACACCCATGTATCCCATGCTCTCATCCTCTGAATCTAGACCCGACCAATACATGAGTTAGCTCCCTTAAGACCTCTTGAACCAGGCCTTAACATCCCTAGGATCAACCTGGACCCTAGTCTAAAATAGTCCCTTGCGTAACTCTACCTGCACACTGAGCCGGCTTAGTCTCAGTACTGAGCCAGCTCAATCTAAAACTGAGTTGGCCCAGTTCTATGTCGTGTCAGTAGTCTCGAATGCGCAACTCTCTATTTTGCATATGCACTGAGATTTAGCCAACTCAGTTTTGGATAGATCCAGCTAACCTATAGAAAATCTTCTTTGTACAGTTTTGATTCTTCGACTTTGGTTCCTTGCTTCATCTTGTGTCCCAGATCTCCAAAGCACCAACCAAGCCCCTAAAATCCTTGGAGCCAACACCCTGACTCCTTCCACGTCCTTCGAAAGCTTGGGAACACTATAAATCCTTACATCAGCAGCCCTCAAGACTCGACTTATGTAGTAGATCGGCCACTGTACTTTCACTTTTTCTTTGACTAAAATCGCCATAAGGGCTACTAGGGAGACCGTCGGTACAAAAATAATTTCTCTCTGGATTTGGGCTTTGCTAATAGGAGAGGTGAATAGAGATAGTCCTTGAGCTTTTTAAAGGCTAGTTAACATTCAGTGGTCTAGTAGAAGTTCTTTGATTGTTTGAGGACTTAGAAAAAGGGCATGCATCGCTTAGCCGACTTCGAGACAAAGCAATTTAAAGATACCATTTTTTTGATTAGATGCTGAACTTCTTTTATTAATTTCATGCCAGTTATTTCTTGAATGGCCCAAATCTTTCCTAAATTTGCTTCAATTCCATGCCTCGACACCATGAATCCTAAGAACTTTCTCGAAGTTATGCAAAAGGCACATTTAATTGGGTTCAGCTTCATCTTATAACTTCTAAGGGCACTGAAGGTCTCTTCAAGATCGACAATATGATTTATCGAAGCTTGGCTCTTGAAAAGCATGTCATTTATATATACCTCCATGTTGCGGCCAATCTGCTTCTTGAAGATTTTATTGACTAAGCGCTGGTATGTTGCTCCTACATTTTTGAGTCCAAAAAGCATGACCCTGTAACAATAAAAACCACGATCAGTAATAAAAGCAGTTTTCTCCTCATCCTCTGGTGCCATCTAGATTTGATTGTAGCTGGAGAAGGCATCCATAAAGGTGAGAAGCTCATGGTCCAAAGTTGCATCTATCAGTTGATCAATTTTGGATAGGAGGTAACTATCTTTTGGACAGGCCTTGTTCAACATTTTGAAGTCTATGCACATTCTTCATTTGCCGTTAGCCTTCTTGACTAGGATCATATTGGAGACCCAACTTAGATAGTTGACTTTTTGAATAAACCCAGCTTTAAAGAGTTTATCCACTTCATCTGCTATCGCCTTTTATCTTTCTGGTGTATGGCTTTGAACTTTTTCTTTCACTGATCTGCATTTAGGGTCAATAGCTAGTCGATGCTCCATGACCCCGACGTCAATTTCTGGCATGTATGTGGGGACCTAGGTAAAGGCATCGGCATTCTTCTGCAAGAATGCAACGAGCTCCTTCCGAACATCTCTATCCAAGCTAGAGTCGATCTACACCATATGTTCTGTGTTCTCATCATTTAGAGAGATAACTACCAGATCCTCTATGGGTTCGCCCTACTCCTCAGTAAGGTCATCACGAACATCCAGCCCATCGACTGGGCAAAGGTTGGGTTGACCATTTTTTTGTAGGGTGATGGAGTAGCAATGCCTTTCCAGAGCTTGATCTCCTCTAACTTCTCCGATCCCATAGGTTGTTGGAAACTTCATTTTCAAGTAGTATATTGACACTACTGAAGGGAAAAATCCTATTTCTTGGGTCAGATTCATTCAGATCTGATTGGATCAAGAGGGATATTTCAAAAATTTTTCTCTTAAATTCTTATTAGATCTGAGACTTTTCAAATCTAATTTTATTGATCTAATAAAATAAAATAAAATAAAAATAAAAATAAATTATATCTAATTTAATTTATACCTTGTTATGGGTAATCCTATTACCATGTGATGATCTTGATATTTGCTTGAGGTTCTGGATGTAGCCATGCAAGCTTCTAGCCTCTATTTGTATCCACTTGGATAGGATCTAGAGATCTTCTCCTTCTCAATCTATCTTCCAAAAATTAGATCTAAATCTGATCTTAAAGGTCATCAAATCTAATTTTGAAGATCAAGTGCCATCTCTTGCAATAGTGCTGCCTTCTTCCTTTTTTGTCGCCTTTCTCTTGCTTGGCTCGCACAAAACTGAAGCCCAAAACCTTTTGGGCATGGAGAGAGGAGAGAGAACCAAAGGAAGGCATGGAGAAGGAGGGAGAGGGACTATGTGGCATGAGCAAATGGCCAAGCCTCTCAATCCTAGGCGCAGATAGGATTTATATAGACCCTGCTGTGCCATACAATGCCACATCATCCCGACCAATCATGGCTCTTTATGCAATCAGATCTAAATCTGATTGGTGGGATGACATCATCTAACCCAATAAGATTAGAGTCCCTCAGGAACCTCCTTAGGTGGTGCCAAGACTGGTCAAAGATGAGTCTTTGGCGCCACCTACTTTGAAACCATGAAGCAACTAGAGTCTCATCCGTATGGGACTCCAAACTCTATCCTCTTTGGGTGCATGCCTCCCTAGGTGTGCACCCCCTTCCTTTCCTCTTTTTAGCAGGGGGACAAAGCCCCATCTTCTATCCTATAGGTGCATGACATATAGGTAGATGTCTAAGTATCAAAGGTCAATATTTGACCAAATTCCAAAGACAAGATTTAGCAAATGATGAAAAATGGCAGGTGTTGTCTCAAATTTATCTCATAAATTAAGATAACCCTTTTCTAACCTAGACAAGCTCCAGTCAGACCAAGAAAAGATTTCTGAGTGAGCCTAAACATATTTGGCTCAGTCGAGATAACTTTTAATGATTGTTAAAGGAGAATATTAGGCTCAATCGTGTGCTAGCATGATTTTCTTGAACCTAATTGAATCTTACTCAAATCAATTGAATTGGATTAGTCCAATTGATGATATCTAGATCCAAACTCTTATTTATGTGATCCAGTTAGGTTCAGTTCTGTATGGCAATGGGTTATGTCATGATCTTTATCATTGACATCATCGAAATACCTTCCGATGCATCAGAACTTTTTTGATTCAAATAACTAGTATGATCGATCATCCAGATCATTCTAATTGCTCCCTAAATCCATAAATGACACCTAGCAGTATATGGTGGCAACTCATTAGAATTGAAAATGAACCTATCGGTGCAGTTACCTATGTGATTAAGTTCCTCTATCTTGAGCTCCGATCGGATTAGGGTTAAGGTGATCTCTTCAAACCCTAATTTTCGTCATATGAATTAATCATTTGATTCAAGTCCAATGTGAAAACCCTAATAGAAACTCTTTCTATTATTTTACTCTACCATGGCCATGGGCTTATGGACTTGATTCTCATGATCATCATAGGGCTACTCCTCTTCTACCGAGGTAGATAGATCCCATATTAGTGTAATCCAATTCTTACAATGAACATGCTATAGCCAATATACATCTCAAAATTCTGAATGGCTAGGAGATCGAGTTATGGTACAGTTAAACTATATCGCCCTCAAGGTTAACTATTGATATACCTTAGGTCAAAGAACCAGACACACCACTACAGCTTCGAGCCAGTCATTGATGAGTTGATAGACTTCCTCATGACTGCTCGAGGTGGTCACGCTCAGTGCCCTCATTCTCTAATGAGTATCTATACTCTCACTCTGATTTCTCTACATCGTAGACTCAAGACTCATCTACCTTAAAGAAGTGATCGTACACCAATCTTTTGGATCAATCACCATCCTCATAATGATCCTACGGTCGGGAGTATTTTATGACTTAATAATAAAAATTCATGTATTAAATTTTCAACTCTGGAAAATATGAACTATCATTACTATTAACTCAAGTGATGTATCACAGACACTTTCAAATACACACTGTGATAGAAAATAATCTATTTTATTATTTATAGTCAAAATTATAATTTTATTCTTAGATGTGTATTACAAGTGTTAGCCAATTATGGCTTCTAGGACACATATATCCAACAAACTTTCACTGGACCTAAAGCCAATTGGCTATAAATCTACGTTCCATCTTCTCAAGGTGGGTTTCGATCTTCTGCTAGCCCAACGGCTGTGTGAGTGGGTCTACCGCATTGTCTATGGAGTCGACTCTCTTGACCTCGACATAGCCTTTCTCGAGGTAATCGTGGATGAGGTGATATCGCTGCTCGATGTGCTTGAATTTTTGGTGAGACCTCAGCTCCTTAGCAAGGGCTATGGCACCATTGTTGTCACAGTATAGAGAAATGGCATCCGATTGCATCGCTCCAATTTCTATGATAAATTTCTTGTACCAAATGCCTCCTTCGCAGCTTCTGACCCAGCGATGTACTCTGCTTCAATAGTGGAATCTGCTATCACTATCTGCTTGAAACTCTTTCAACTAATAGCACCACCATCACATACAAATAGATTTCCAGATGTCGACTTTTGATCATCTATATCGAACATAAAATTCGAGTCTATAAATCCCTAGACTTGGAGTTCTCCATTACCAAAAACTAATAACAAATCCTTAGTTCTTCTCAAGTACTTAAGAATACATTTCATAAAAGTCCAGTGTTCTTCTCCTAAATTCGACTGATATCTGCTTGTGACACTCACAGCATAGGCTATATCAGGTCGTGTACATAACATGGCATACATGAAGCTCCCTATTGCTGAAGCATAAGAGATCTTGCTCATATGTTCAATCTCCTTTGGTGTGTTGGGACATATTTTCTTGAGGAGATGAATGCCAGGTCTGAAGAATACTAATCCCCTCTTGGAGTTTTTCATGCTAAACCTCTTTAGCACCTCTTCTATGTACATCTTCTGTGAAAGACCTAGCATCCTATTCGGCCTATCTCTATAGATCTTAATTTCTAAAATGAAGGATGCTTCTCCTAGATCTTTCATGGAGAATTTTTTAGATAATCATATTTTAACTGCGGTCAACATGGAAATATCATTTTCAATAAGGAGGATATCATCCACGTACAGTACGAGAAAGACAATAGTGCTCCCACTGACCTTTTCGAAAATACATGATTCCTCCTCATTTTTGATAAAACTAAATAATTTGATCACATCATTAAAGTGAGTATTCCAGCTCTGCGATGCTTGCTTAAGTCCATATATAGACCTTTGCAGCTTGCATACCTTGTGATCAGTATCACTGGATGTGAAATCTAGCGGCTGTTCTATACAGATATCTTCCTTAAGGTATCCATTTAAGAACATCATTTTCAGATCCACTTTGCCATATTTCATAATCGAAATAGGCTGCATTAGCAAGCAAAATGCGGATGGATTTTAGCATAGCTATTGGCAAAAAGGTATCTCAATAGTCAATGCCTTCATGCTGACTATACCCTTTTGCCACTAATCTAGCTTTGAAAGTCTCCACATTTCCATCTGCACCAATCTTTCTCTTGTAGATCCATTTACATCCAATCGGTACTATACCATCTAGTGGATCTACCAAGGTCCAAACTTGGTTTGAGTGCATCAAATCAATTTCTGACTTCATTGCCTCTAACCATTTCTCAGAATCGATATCTGATATCGCCTCGTCATAGGTTATGGGATCATCACTATGAACCCCATTATCTATAAGGAACATTTTCTCTATTTCCTCTGAGATAGTACCTAAGTACCTCTTAGGGGGATGGAAAATCCTTTCCAATCTATGAGGTGGAGGAGGTAATATTTATATTAGCTCAACTTGATTTGGTTCCACAGGATCCTTAGCTCGTTGCTCTTATGAGATTTTCTCCTCGAGCTTGATATGCTTTTTAATACTGCTATCTTGAATAAACTATTTTTCAAGAAAGATGGCATGCCGACTCACAATCACATTGTAGTCTTCTAAAATGTAGAAATAATATCCTAATGACTCTTTAGGATATCCTATAAATCGAGCTCTAAAGGACTTAAAGTCTAACTTGTCCGCTTGTTGTCTTTTGACATGAGCCAGACAACCCCAAATTCTGAGATAACTCAGACTTGATTTTTTACCATGCCATATCTCATACGGTATGGTAGGAATAATTTTAGAGGGCAGTAAATATATAGCAATTAACAAACTATGTCTCCAAAGAAAATCAGGAATGTCTGTGAAGCTCATCCTAGATCGGACCATTATGAAATCCCATTGAGTTGAGGTGTTTTAGGTGGAGTCCAATGAGAAATTATGCTATTTTGCTTTAGATAGTCCAAAAATTTTTGACTAAGGTATTCACCTCCTCAATCTGATCAAAGAATCTTAATGAATTTTTTAATTTGCTTTCCGACTTCATATCTGAATTCCTTGAACTTTTCAAAAGCTTCAGACTTGTGTCTCATAAGATACACATACCCATATCGAGATAAATCATCGATAAAAGTTATGAAGTAGACAAAGTTACCTCTAGCCGGCACATCGAATAGGCTGCACACATCAGCATGTACTAGGGCAAGTAGATCCATGGCTCTTTCCCCATGTTCTATAAAAGGGAGCTTAGTCATTTTACCACGAAGACAAGATTCACAAATTGGATATGACTCAAAAGTCAATGGACTCAATAGCCTAATTTTCTCCAATTTGTTAATCCTATCTTTTGCTATATGACCTAGCCTTAGGTTCCATAGATACCTATCATTTGGACTATCCCTGGGTCATTTTACGGCATTCACATTTTGCTCGATATTAAAAATAGATACATCAATATATAACTGATAAAGACCATTAATGAGGAAACCACTTATAATTTTATTTTTTTTATAAAGAATATTACAATGGTCCTTAAGAAAACTAATTACATAGCCTTCTTGTGCTAAACATAAAATAGAAATCAAATTCCTACTTGCAGTAGATACATAATAACAATTCCTAAGTACTAAATCTAAACCAGATGGTAGTCAAAGAGGTTAGATTTTCACGGCCACAACAACAACTCTTGCTCTATTTCCAACACGTAGGATCATCTCACCATCCCTCAGCCTCCTGCTATCCTCAAGACCCTGCATGAAAGTGCACAAGTGAGCACTAGAATCAGAGTCAAGCATCCAACTGGATGTAGAAGAAATCAAAAGATTGGATTCAATAACGAGCATACCTCTAGAAGGACCTATCTCTTTCTTATTCTTCAGGGTGGCCAGGTATGTAAGGCAATTTTGCTTTCAATGGCCATCAGTATTACATTGAAAATACTTTCCTTTGTCAGCAGCCTTCTTCTTCAGCTCTGCATTCTTTTTCTTTCCACCTTCCACATTCAGCTTTTTCATAGACTTCTTCTTCTTTCCAAAAGACTTTCTCTTTTGGAAGAAATCTATTCCATAGCAAGTATTGATCTATTAGAACCTTTCATAGAAAGCTCAGTAGTAACCAGCATGTTCATAAGTTCGGCTAGAGTACTCTTAAGTTTATGCATATGGTAGTTCATGATAAACTATCCATACGCATCAATCAAGGATTGCAAAATCATGTCATTCTGCAGATCCTGATCCAACTTCACTCTGAGCTTCTCAAGCTCTTTCAAGCCCTTGATCATCATTAGACAATGATCTTGGACCGACTGCCCATCATGCATTTTAGCCTTAAACAGTCGTTTAGTGACCTGATATTTGGCTGCATGACTCTTTTCACCAAACAACTCTTGCAGATGAGCCAATATTTGGTGGGGAGTTTTGATATCTTCATGTTGGTGCTGAAGCCCATCAGACAATAAGCCCAAATATAGTATCTGACTTTGTTATCTTCATCCATCAATTTATCAAGAGACGCTCTCTATTCAGCGGATGGATGGGCTGGTAAGGTGGGGGGATCCTGGTCCAATACATGAGTTAACTTCTTGAAACCCAAAATAATTTTGAAGTTTTGGAGTCAATCCCTGTAATTGGGTTCGATCAGTCTATGGGTGTCCAGGATACGGGCTAATGGGTTGGATGCAGTATTTTTCTTTAGAGAGTCAAAGTTTTTAGTTAGATTTTGTAATTAAGACTTGACCAATTTATTTAGGGGTTTGACTTTTAAACAAATTAGCTCCCACTATTTTCTCGAATCCCTACACTCTTATCGTAGAGATGCAAAAATCTTCAGGATTAATGATTTATAGTGGATGGTGTGGTTCCACCAACTGACTCATCACCTCATCTAATAATTATTGGTGATGGGTTAGCTAATGAGTGAACAACTCTTGTTCAATGATTCTCTAATCATGGTGCACCTATGCTTGGTCTCTAATTCATGAATCTCACCATGCCTGGAACATTGATCTACTTCTTAGTTAAATCAGACCCACCATTTGTATAGATTGGATTTCTATTTGGGTCTCTTACCGTATCCAGAATATTAAGCCCAATCCATCCTTCAGCCCATAGCATCCAATGCCTAATAAAATGGTTGTGTCTTCTTAGTGCAACTGAACCACTATGACCAACCAAGAACAATCAATCCTGGGAAGGACCCGTATATCTACAATGGTGGAAGACCTTAGACTTAATCTTTTCTTAGGAAGATTTGATTTAGGTCTCTTTAAACTTGACTTGACATAGTCATAACCATTATGACTAGCCTAGTGGCATGGGTTAGCTTGGATTATTAGCTATCTCAGATTAGGACTGAGTCGACAAATATGGTCAGATAAGTGAGACTAGTGGAAGGGATATGCCAAACTTACCTTAGACACCAAATTATTGAGCCAGAATCAGTTGGGTTAGCCTACAATCTAGACTCTAACTACTGAGCCTAATTAGGTCTTAGCTTGATCGATCACTCATATGACTCGACCTTGATCCAGATATAATCCTATTAGGCTGGTTAATTTAAGCACTTTTGATCCCATCTAATCAACTCTTGATTTGGTTTGATCAACTGCTAGACCTAACTAAGCTATCTAAGCTTGAACCCAATTTTATGAATATGTCTTAGATCTAAAAATTCTCAATTTTAGATCTAACATATTTCATAATCTTAATTCTTAATTAAGTTTGGGGTTCATAAATAAAACATATAAATAAAATCCTAGGATTTCAGGATCTAGGATTTTACAGAAAATAAGTTCTTAATTTTTGATTAAGGATGAATGCGCAGCACCCCTACACATCATAAGAATACTCTATCAAATGGAAGGAGAGGGCATTTAAATCCTATTTTGTTCTTATAATCAGACAACCAAGGGAAATGCCTTAATCAGAAATATGATGAATCTGCAAAACTAGTTAGATCTACATATATATCACATATATAAAATTGATCTAACTCAAAAATATGTTTTGCATACATCTCATATATCATATCAAGCATGTTTTCAAATCTAAATTATTTCATAAATATCTAAAAAATAAAATTTAAATTTGATCATATCAAATTAAATTTATTCAAGATAACTTTGTAGAACTATTCTACAACTAGT
Organism: Cocos nucifera; assembly: GCA_006176705.1. Classification (NCBI taxonomy): domain Eukaryota; kingdom Viridiplantae; phylum Streptophyta; class Magnoliopsida; order Arecales; family Arecaceae; genus Cocos; species Cocos nucifera. The sequence goes on from QRFJ01007449.1 coordinate 29,173, forward strand.
CTAAACATGCATCTATCATATCTCATTTGAATAAAATTAAATAAATTTATTTTTTATTTTTTAGATCTAATTATAATATTTATAATATCAAAAAATAATAAATAAATAGATCTAAAATCATAATTAATCAAATTAAAGCTATGATCATCTAGACTACATATAGAATAATTCTATTCCTAGTCTAGTCACGCATCTCATACATATCAGATCAAGATTATTTAATTTTTTTTTAATTTTTTGATTTTAGATCTAATCACATCTCATGTGACATCTAAAATTATCTAATTATTAGATTAAAATAAATTAAAATTAGATTTAAATAATTATGGAAACCTGGCTCTGATACCAGTTGAAGAAAAAAATCCTATTTTCTAGATCAGGTTCGTTCAGATCGGATTGGATCAAGAGAGATATTTCAAATTTTTTTTAAAATTTTTATCAGATCTAAGAATTTTTAGATATAATTTTATTTATTTAATAAAATAAAATAAAATAAAAATAAAAATAAATTAAATCTAATTTAATTTGTACGTTGTTGTGGATAACTCTATTACCCTATGATGATCCTGACGTTTGCTTGAGGTTCTGGATGTAGCCACATAAGTTCCTGGCCTCTACCTATGTCCACTCAAATAGAATCTAGAGATCTTCTCCTTCTCAATTTATCCTCCAAAAATTAAATTTGGATCTGATCTTGAAGGTCTTCAAAACTAATTTTGAAGATCAAGTGTCGTCTCTTGCAGCAGTGTTGCCTTCTTCCTTTCTTGTTGTCTTTCTCTTGCTTGGATTGCATCAAACTGAAGCCCAAAACCTTTTGGGCGTGCAAAGGAGAGAGATAATCAGAGGGAGGCATGGAGAAAAAGGGAGAGGGACTATGTAGCATGAGTAAAGGGCCAAGCTTCCCAATCCTAGGTGCAGACAAGATTTATATAGACCCTACTGCGCCATGCAGTGCCACATTATCTTGGCCAATCATAGCTCTTTATGCAATCAGATCTAAATTTAATTGATAGAATGACATCATCTGATCCAATCAGATTAGAGTCCCTCAGGAACCTCCTTAGGTGGCACTAAGATTGGTCAAAGATGAGTCTTTGGCGCCACCTACTTTGAAACCACGAAGCAACTGGAGTCCCATCCGTATGGGACTCCAAACTCTATCCTCTTTGGGTGCACACCTCCCTAGGCATGTGCCCTCTTCCTTTCCTCTTTTTAGAAGGGGGACAAAGCTCCATCTTCTCTCCTATAGGTGCATGACACATGGGCAGATGTCTAAGTGTCAAAGGTCAACGTATGACCAAAGTCCAAAGATAAGATTTAGCAGGTGATGAAAAATGGCAAGTGTTGTCTTAAATTTATCTCATAAATTAAGACAATCCTTTTCAAACTTGGACAAGCTCCAATCAGACCAAGTAAAGATTCTTGAGTGAGCCTAAATATATTTGGCTCAGTCGAGATAACTTTTAATGGTTGTTAAAAGAGAATATTAGGCTCAATCGTGTGCTAGCATGATTTTCTTGAACCTAATTAAATCTTATTCAAATCAATTAAACTGGATTAGTCTAGTTGATGATATCCGGATCCAAACCCCTGTTTATGTGATCCAGTAAGATTCGGTTTTGTATGGTAATGGGATATGTCATGATCTCTATCATTGACATAATTGAAACATCTTTCGATGGATCAGAATTTTTCTGATTCAAACAACTAGTATGATCGTTCATCCAGATCATTCTAGTTGCTCCCAAAATCCATCAGTGACACCTAGTAGTATAAGGTGGCAACTCCTCAAAACTAAAAATGAACCTCTCCATGCAGTTACCTGTGTGATTAAGTTTCTCTATCTTGAGTCTCAATCGGATTAGGGTTAACGTGATCTCGTCAAACCCTAATTTATGTCATATGAATTAATCATTCGATTCAAGTCCAATGTGAAAACCCTAATAGAAACTCTTTCTATTATTTCACTCTGCCATAGCCATGGGCTTATGGAGTTGATTCTCATGATCATCATAGTGCTACTCCTCTTCTATCGAGGTAGATAGATCCCCTATCGGTGCAATCCAATTCCTATAATGAACATGCTACAACCAACATGCACCTCAGGGTTCCGAATGGCTAGGAGATCGAGTTATGGTGTAGTCAAACTATAACACCCTCAAGATGAACTATCGATGCACCTCAGGTCAAAGAACCAGACACACCACTGTAGCTTCGAGCCAGTCATCAACGAGTAGGTAGTCTTCCTCATGATTGCTCGAGGTGGTCATGCTCAGTGCCCTCATTCTCTAACAAGTACTTGTACTCTCACTTCGGTGTCTCTACACCATAGACTCAAGACTCATCTATCCTAAAGAAGCGATCGTACACCAACCTTCCAGATCAATCACCATCCTCGTAATGATCCTACAGTCAGAAGCATTTTATGAGTTAATAATGAAAATTCATATCTTAAATTTTCAACTCTTGAAAATATGAACTATCATTACCATTTACTTAAGGACTGTATCACAGACACTTTCAAATACATACTGTGATAGAAAATAATTTATTTTATTATTTATAGTTAAAATTATAATTTTTTTCTTAGATATGTATTACAAGTGTTAGCCAATTCTTGCTTCTAGGGAACACATATCCAACAACTATTGCTCGAAGTGCGTTTAGGCTAAGTCGATCGAGGATTGCATTGTAAGCAGATGGTGCTTTTACTACCAAAAATTTCACTCGTGTCCTGGACTGTCTTGGATATTGTCCTACAGCCACAACCAAAGTTATTATATCTTCAACTGGTACTACATCGCTGGTGAAACCTACCAATGGGAAGTTCATCGGTTCAAGCCGACTACTAAGTATAGATATTTTAGAGAAAGCATCATAAAATAAAATATCGATCGAACTTTCATTATCAATAAGGATGCAGCATACATCATAGTCAGCAATATTTAGAGAGATTGCAATCACGTCGTTATATGAGATCTGAACTTCTTGAGCATCTGCTTCAATGAAGATTATTGGTTCTTCAGTCCTCCACTTCTTTGCTTCTCCTATCGATCCGCCAGCCTCTCCCTATCAAAGTCCCTCAGAAATGGTGTTGATGATGTCGAGGGGTGGCCAATCTTCTTGCTGCTCTTCTCTCCTTGATGGTTCGGGCTGGGGCAGTGCTCTTGGCTGATCTTCTCTTACTTCAGGCCAACATTGCAGGAATTGATAAAGCCGACCTTACCTGATGAGCTTCTTGATCTTGTCTTGGAGCTGGATGCATTCCTCAGTATCATGACCATGGTCACGATGGTAGAGGCAGTATTTTTTAGGATTACTCTTGCTAGGGTTAGTGTGCATCCTCTCTGATCTTGGTAGTTGCTCCTTGATCTCCATCAGTACTTGAGTCATCGTAGAGTTGAGGGAGATATAGTTCTAGAATCTTCTAGAAAGAAAACCTCTTTGCGCCCTTTTGTGAAGGATTCTTTGATGATGAGCTCGAGGAGGAGTTCAAACTCACTTGTGCTTGGAGGGAGTTCAAGAGCATGGCCAAACTTTATTCGGCTTTTCTTCAACTATGGGCCTGCTAGATTCACCCACCTGCCGCTCCCCTGTGGCTTCCTCATCCTTCAACTAGAAGGCTTCTTTAGCTCGGGCATATCCTTCAGCTCGAGCTAATCGATCGGCAAAATTTTTAGGATACTTCTTCTCTAGGAAGAACAATAGATGATTCTTTTGAAGGCCGCCCTTCAGCACGGCCATGGCAATAGACTGATCCAGATTTTGGACCTCAAGGGCAGCGGCATTGAAGCGGTTGATATAAGCCCGAATGGATTCTTCCTCTTTCTACTTGATATGGATGAGAAGATTTGAGCCTCATCGGAGATGTGGCTACTGACAAAGTGAGCCACGAATTGATGGCTCATCTGGTCGAAAGAGAAGATCGTACCCGACTTTAGCATTGAGTACCAATTTCTTGCTGCTTCCTTTAGAGTAGATGAAAAAGCTCAGCACAAGATGGCATCTGATGTACCATGGAGTAGCATCATGATCCAGAAGGCCTCCAGGTCGTCAATCGAATTAGAGGTCCTATCATAGCTTTTGAATTATGGGAGCTTGAAGTTTAGTGAAATCGGTTCCTGCATGATTTGATGAGAGAAAGGAAAGTCGATGCAAATATCATTACCATGAGCAAAAGGAGCCTGACGAAGTTCCTCAATCCATCAGTTCATTTCTTATAGCTTACGGTCCAGGAGATCTTCACGATCATGGATCTTCGAAGTTTTCTGACTGAATAAGGGCAGAGTCCCTCCAGGGGTAGAGTCATGGTCGGAGCAGGGAATCTCTATCCTCTGCTTCCCTTTCATGGTGGTGACCAATCGACTCGCCCAAGTCGGTCATCCTTAGACTAGGTCCTGGGGTTCCAGAGAAGCTTGGTCCGGTCGGGCCAGCACCAGAGGTTGTTGCTGCTGCATGGTCTACACTACTTCAGTGAGGCCCTAACCTGCTGAACCAGTAGGTTAAATTATTCAACGTCCATCATTACCGCTGGTGGAACTGGAGATGTTGGGGATGAGATGGGGGTGGATAGATCTGGATGAGATCTGACCGAAGAGACGGTCGATCGTTGGATGGAAGCTTTTCTGGGAGGCATCCTCATGAGATTGACTGGGGAAGAGAAACTCTGAGGGGAAGGAGAGAGATCTCTGCTGAGCTCTTCTTTAAGAATAAGAGCACCTCAAGAGAAAGAGGGCCCTTCCTCTAGTGCCAATTCTATTGGTATAGAATTTAGTTGATGCCGAAACTGGTTGGAGCTGGAGAAGTCGAGGTCGCCATCAGGACCTACAAAAAAAAGTCCAAATCGGAGGAGTGGTAGCTCCGGCAGGACCCTCCGACGGTCAAGTCAGCTCTTTCGGCCAACAAAAATGAAATGCTCAGCAGAGAAAGTAGCAAAGTTTTGAGAAGAAGAATGAGAGCTGGGAGAAAACATATATGGAGGGTCTCTCTTATAGACGGAGCCTATAACAAACTGATAGTGATAGCTGCAACCACCGATGGTGGGCTATTCGGGGTGACGTAAAGTTTGTTATGGAGAGTAGTGTCCATTATCATGATGCATCTATTATCGTGACATGCAAGCGATTGAGATTTAATTGTTGAAGTTTGGAGGAGGTAGGCGTTGGCACAGAAGAGCTTCAAGTTTCATCAATTTTAGAGGAATTCAGACTCCTTCAGGGTCATCTGTGTTTAAGCAAATTCATACTGTGCAGATTATTGGATCCGCACAAGCGTGGGGGCCCTTCCAGGTGACTGCATGGAGTTCGGCTGAAAGGAGTTCAGAAGTCTACTGTAGAAATCCTAAAGGAAGTCCGTCGGAGGAACCCAGAAGGAGGTCTGTTGGAAGGATCTAAATATTGATCCACTGAAGGAGAAATCTAAAGGAGAATTCATCTGATAGAGAAATCCGATTGAAGGAGAAGTTGGAAAGAAGTTCGACTGATATAGAAGTCCGGAAGGAGATAGACTAATGGAGAAGTTCGAAAGGAGTTTGACTATAGAAAAGTCTAGAAGGAGTTCGACTGATATAGAAGTTCGAAAGAAGATTGACTGATGGAGAAGTTCAGAAAGAGTCTGACTGATGGAGATATTTGGAAGGAGTCGACTATAGAGAAGTTCGGAAAGAGTTCGACTGATGGAGAAGTTTGAAAGGAGATCGACTGATGGAGAAGTTTGAAAGAAGTCTGACTATAGAGAAGTCCGAAAGGAGTTTGACTGATGGAGAAGTTTGAAAGAAGTTCGACTGATGGAGAAGTCTGGAAGGAGATCGACTGATGGAGATGTTCGAAATGAGTCTGATTGATGGAGAAGTCCAAAAGAAGATCGACTGATGGAGAAGTCTGGAAGGAGGAATTTGTAATTGAAGCTCTTCTATAATTATAGGTTACATTTAGCTGAGTATCAGACCAAAATTTGGTGCGAGCGAGGTTTACCCCCAACAGGTGCCATAACGAAGAGTTGTGACTCTTCATGAGAAAACTTACGTAGAATTTTTCGAAGAATCCTTCTGCTATAAGACACCTCTTTGAATTAATTCTACATACTCTACATGGCATTTTCTTCTAAAGGGGCATGAGATAAGCTGATGGGTGTGAGATATTAAATGGGAATAGGCATGAGAAAATTGAGGAGATGCCCCTACGTGCATTATAAATAGGGGCGCACTCTAGGAGTCCAAGTCATTTAGAAGTCCTCTCTTTCTTACAAGAGGCTTTCTTGTCCAATTTTCTTTATATCTCTTTTTCTTGTCTAGACAAGGTCCTAATTTAAGGATAAGAAGTCTTCCAATAAGATAAAAAGATTAGAAATAAAAATTAAGAAGATAAGGAACAAGAAATAAAGGCAAGGAAAGGCTTGGAGGCTGACATTAAAGGATAAGAAAGGTTTTTCCTAAATAATTAAAGTTCTTATCATCAAAATTTTAATTAAAATATTCAAAGGTGCTGGTGTCTTGATCAAGTCCCCTTGTGGATCAATATTTGAGGGTGAACACGTGGGCACCTGGTGGAACCCCTAATGGACTGCTGCCAACGATCAGGATCAAATTAGGGTTAAGCAATTAGAGGTATGTTCTAATATCGTAATTTATGTTATAAATGTATATTATATGATTTAAATTCTAATAAGATGGTCCTAGGATTTGGATTTGATTTTATGATTTCATAATTTTGCTTTAAAATTCATGCTTCTACCCTATGCACCAAACCCTATAGTGGTATTAGAGCAAGCCTTATTAGGATAAATCATATGTTGTTATGCTTATAGTTTAATGGCAATATTATAAATATGATATGATCATGTTTGATATGATTAGCATGTTATTAATGTGATGTGATCATGTTTAATGATTCTTAATTAGATTATGATGTATATCAATCTATAAGATTGCCCTGGTATAGTGGCAAATGTTCACTATGTGATGATGATTGTCCTAGAATGATGATACATGCTAATATGCACATATAAATAAAAATATTTGTTATGATTGATATGATCAATTCATGTATATTATATATTCTAATTAGAATATGCATACAGACCAATTAAAGCCCTCTTTGAAAATTATATTAAGTTGTAGTGTAATTAACCGATATTAGAATCAGTCTGGATGTCTAATTGATCAATCGGTGTCTAAGAAAGTGATTCATGATTCATGAAGAGAACATGGTTTATAATTGATTTCATTGTTTGACCTGATCAATCTATTGGTGTTTAAGGAAAGCAACAGAGGAACCCCACCTCTCTCCCACTTACCTAGCTGATTAGATTATTTTAATTCTTGATTGGGATGCTTAGTATTATATTCACACATTAAGGCCTTCCTTCTGAAGAGAAAATTCTATTTTCGGGGTCAGATTTGTTCAGATCTGATTTGATCAAGAGGAATATTTCAAAAAAAAAATTTCTTAGATCTAAATTAGATCTAAAACTTTTCAGATCTGATTAGATGAATTTAATAAAATAAAATAAATTAAATTAAATTATATTTAATTTATACCTTGTTCTTGGGTAATCTTATTACCCTAAGATGATCCCACTGATTGCCTGAGGTTCTGGATGCAGCCATGCAATCACCTGGCCTGTACTGCTATCCACTTGGGTAGGATCTGGAGATCTCCATCTTCTCAATCTTTTCTTCAAAGATCGGATCTGGATCGGATCTTGAAGGTCTTCAAAATAATTTTTGAAGATCTGATGTCATCTCTTGCAGCAGTGCTGCCTTCTTCCTTTCTTGTCGCCTTTGTCTTGCCTGGATTGCACCAAACTAAAGCCCAAAGCCACTTGGGCATGGAGAGGAGAGAGAAGATTAGAAGTAGGCATAGAGGAGAGGGGAGAGGGCTATATGGCATGGGCAAATGGAGAACTCTTAAAACCTAGGTGCGGATAGGGTTTATATAGATCTTGCTATGCCATACAGTGCCACATCATCTCAGCCAATCATGTCTCTTCGTGCAATCAGATCTAAATCTAATTAGTAGAATGACATCACCTAATCCAATCAGATGAGAGCCCCTCTCAAACATTCTTAGGTGGCGCCAAGATTGATCAAAGTACAGTCTTAGGTGCCACTTAAGTTTATTTCATGAAGCAACCTGGAGTCCCATCTGCATGGGACTACAGGCATCATCATCCTTGGATGCATGGCTCCTTAGGCGTGCACCCCTTCCCATTCCACTTTTTAGCAGGTAGACAAACTCCCATCTTCTCTTCTATGAGTACATGACACATGGACAAATGTCTAAATGTCAAAGGTTAATATGTGACCAAAGTCAAAAGACAAGAATTAGCAAATGACAAAAAATGATAGGTGTTATCTCAAATTGATCTCATAAATTAAGACAATCCTTTTCTAACCTGGACAAGCTCCAGTCAGACCAAGTAAAGGTACCTAAATGAGCCCAAATATATTTGGCTCAGTCGAGACAACTTTTGATGATTGTTGAAGGAGAACATTAGGCTCAATCGTGTGCTAGTACGATTTTCTTGAACCTAATTGAATTTATCCAAATCAGTTAAACTAGATTAGTCCAATTGATGATATCTAGATCCAAACCCTTATTTGTGTGATCTAGTTAGGTTCAATTTCATATGGTGATGGGATATGTTATGATTTCTATCATTGACATCATCGAAACACCTTCCAATGGATCAGAACTTTTCTGATTCAGACAAGTAGAATGATCAATCATCCAAATCATTCTAATTACTCCCAAAATTCACTAGTGACACCAAGCAGTATATGGTTATAATCCATCAAAACTAAAAATGAATCTCTCGGTGTAGTTACCTGTGTGATTAAGTTTCTCTATCTTGAGCTCTGATCGGATTAGGGTTAAGGTGAACTTGTCAAATCCTAATTTTCGTCATATGAATTAATCATTCAATTTAAGTCCAATGTGAAAAACTTAATAGAAACTCTTTCTATCATTTCACTCTACCATGGCCATGGGCTTATGGACTTGATTCTCATGATCATCATAGGGCTGCTCCTCATCTACTGAGGTAGATAGATCCCTTATTGGTGGAGTCTAATTTCTTCAATGAACATGCTATAGCCAACATACACCTTAGGATTCTAAATGGCTAGGAGACAGAGTTATGGTGTAGTCAAACTATAACACCCTCAAGATGAACTGTCAATGCACCTCAGGTCAAAGAATCAGACACGCCACTGCAGCTTCGAGCCAGTCATTGATGAGAAGGTAGACTTCCTTGTGACTGCTCGAGGTGGTCACGCTCAGTGCCCTCATTCTCTAATGAGAACCTATACTCTCGCTCTGGTGTCCCTACATCATAGTCTCAAGACTCATCTATCTTAAAGAAGTGATTGTACACCAACCTTCCGAATCAATCACCATCCTCATGATGATCCTACGGTCGAAAGCATTTTATGAGTTAATAATGAAAATTCATGTCTTAAATTTTTGACTCTTGAAAATATGAACTATCATTACCATTAACTCAAGGGATGTATCACAGACAGTTTTAAATACACACTGTGATAGAAAATAACTCATTTTATTATTAATAGTCAAAATTATAATTTTGCCCTTAGATGTGTATAATAAGCGTTAGCCAATTCTAGCTTCTAGGACACACATATCTAATAAACTTCCACTTGACCTAAAGTCAATTGGTTACAATTCTAAGTCCCATCTTCTCAAGCTGTGCTTTGATCTTCTACTGGCCCAATGGCTTTGTGAGTGGATCCACCGTATAGTCTGTGGAGTCAACTCTCTTGACCTCGATGTAACCTTTCTCAAGGTAATCGTAGATGAGGTGGTATCGTCGCTCAATGTACTTAAATTTCTGATGAGACCTCGGCTCCTTAGCAAGGACTATGGCACCATTATTGTCGCAGTATAGAAGAATGGCATCTGATAGCATCACTCTAATTTCTACGGCAAACTTCTTATACCAGAATGCCTCCTTCATAGCTTCTGATGTAGCCATGTACTCTGCTTTCGTGGTGGAATCTGCTATCACTGTTTGCTTGGAACTCTTCCAACTGATAGCACCACCATTATACATAAATAGACTTTCAGATGTCAACTTTCGATCATCTACATCAAACATAAAATCTGAGTCTGTATACCCCTGGACTTGGAGTTCTCCATTATCAAAAACCAATAACATATCCTTAGTTCTTCTTAAGTACTTAAGGATACATTTCATAGAAGTCTAGTGTTCTTTGCCTAGATTCGACTGATATTTGCTCGTGACACTCATAGCATGAGCTATATCAGGTCGTGTACATAACATGGCATACATGAGGCTCCCTATTGCTGAAGCATAAGGGATCTTGCTCATGCATTCTATTTCCTCAGGTGTGCTAGGGCACATCTTCTTAGAGAGATGAATGCTATGTCTGAAGGGTACCAAACCCCTCTTAGAATTTTCCATGCTAAACCTCTTTAGCACATTCTCTATATACATCTTCTGTAAAAGTCCTAGCATCCTATTTGGTCTATTTCTATAGACCATAATTTCTAGAATAAAGGATGCTTCTCCTAGGTCTTTCATAGAAAATTCTTTGGATAACCACACTTTAACTATGGTCAACATGGGAATATCATTTCCAATAAAGAGGATATCATCCACGTACAATACGAGGAAGATAATTGCACTCCCACTGATCTTTTTGAAAACACATGGTTCCATCTCATTTTTGATGAAGCCAAACAATTCGATCACATCATTACAATGAGTATTCCAGCTCTGAGATGCTTGCTTAAGTCCATATATGGACCTTTGCAGCTTGCATACTTTTTGATCTGCATCACCGGATGTAAAACCTAGTAGATGTTTTATATAGATATCTTTCTCAAGATATCCATTTAAGAATGTCATTTTTACATCTATTTGCCATATTTCATAATCAAAATAGGCTACAATAGCAAGCAATGTGTGGATGGATTTTAGCATAGCTACTGACGAAAAGGTATCCTAATAGTCAATACCTTTGCATTGGCTATACTCTTTTGCCACTAATCTAGCTTTGAATGTCTCCACATTCTCATCTGTACTAATTTTTCTTTTGTAGATTCATTTATACCCAATAGATACTATACCTTCTGGTGGATCTACCAAGGTTCAGACTTGGTTTGAGTGCATTGAGTCAATTTCTGACTTCATTGCCTCTAACCATTTCTCGAAGTCAATTTCTGATATTGCCTCATCATAGGTTTTGGGATCATCACCATGAACCCCATTACCTATAAGTAACATTTTCTCTATTTCCTCTGAAATAGTACCTAAGTACCTCTTAGGGGGATGGAAAATCCTTTTCGATCTACGAGGTGGAGGAGGTAGTGATTGTATTGGCTCAACCAGATTTGATTCCATTTGGTCCTTAGCTCGTTATTCTTGTGAGACTTTCTTCTCGAGCTTGATCTACTTTTCAATGCCACTACCTTGAATAAACTATTTTTTAAGAAAGATGGCATGCTGACTCACAATCACATTGTGATCTTTTGGAAAGTAGAAATAATATCCTAATGACTCTTTAGGATATTTTATGAATCGAGCTCTAAAGGACCTAAAGTCTAACTTGTCCGCTTGTTATCTTTTGACATGAGTCGAACAATCCTAAATTCTAAGTTGACTTAGACTTGGTTTCTTACTATGTCATTATCTCATACGGTATGATAGGAATGGTTTTAGAGGGAATCCTTTTCAGTAAGTATATTGTAGTTAACAGACTATGTCCCCAAAGAAAATCAAGAAAGTCTGTGAAGCTCATCATGAATCGGACCATATCTAATAGGGTTCGATTGCTCCATTCTGAAACCCTATTGAGTTGAGGTGCTCTAGGTGGAGTCCATTGAGAGATTATAGTATTTTGCTTAAGATGGTCAAGGAATTTTTGATTAAGGTATTTACCTCCTTGATCTGATCAAAGAACCTTAATGGATTTTTCAGTTTGCTTTTTGACTTCATGTTTGAATTTCTTCAATTTTTCAAAAGCTTCAAACTTATGTCTCATAAGATACACGTACCCATACCAAAATAAATCATCGATAAAGATTATGAAGTAGACAAAGTTGCCTCTAGTCGGTACATTAAATGGGCCGCACACAACAGTATGTACTAGGACAAGTAGATCCGTGGCCCTTTTCCCATATCCTACAAAAGGGAGCTTAGTCATTTTGCCATGAAGACAAGATTCATAAATTGCATATGACTCGAAAGTCAACGAACTCAATAGTCCAATTTTCTCCAATTTATTAACCCATGCTTCTACTACATGACCTAGTCTTAGGCGCCATAGATATCTATCATTTGTACTATCCTAAGGTCATTTTGCTCTTATCGCATTCACATTTTGCTTGATATTAAAAATAGATACATCAATATATAATTGATAGAGACCGTTAATGAGAAAACCACTTGTAATTTTATGTCTTTCATAAAGAATATTACAATGGTCCTTAAGAAAACTAATTACATAGCCTTCTTGTGCTAAACATGAAATAGAAATCAAATTTTTGCTTGCAGCAAGAACATAGTAATAATCCCTAAGTGCTAAATCTAAGCCAGATGATAGTTGAAGAGGATAGGTTCCTACGACCACAATAGCAACCCTTGCTCCATTTCAAACGCGTAGGATCATCTCACCATCCCTCAGCCTCCTGCTATCCTCTAAATCCTGCATGAAAGTGCACAAATAAGCACTAGAACTAGAGTCAAGCACCCAATTAGATGCAGAAGAAACCATAAAGTTAGATTCAATAACGAGCATACCTTCGGAGGGACCTATCTCCTTCTTATTCTTCAGGGTGGTCAGGTAAATAGGACAGTTCTGCTTCCAGTGGCCATCTATGTTATAATGGAAATACTTTTCTTTGTCAACGGCCTTCTTCTTTAGCTCTGCCTTCTTCTTCTTTCCACCTTCCATCTTTGTCTTTTCACAGACTTCTTCTTCTTTTCAAAAGACTTTCTCTTGGAAGAAGTTCATTTCATAGCAAGCACTGAGCCTTTAGAACCTTTCATAGAAAGCTTAGCAGTAGCCAACATGTTCATAAGTTTGGCTAGAGTACTCTAAAGTTTATGCATATGATAGTTTATGATGAATTACCCATACACATCAATCAAGGATTGTAGAATTATGTCATTCTGCAGATGCTGATCTAACTTCACTTTGAGCTTCTCAAGCTCTTTCAAGTTCTTGATCATCATCAGATAATGATCTAGGACTGACTACCCATCATGCATCTTAGCCTTAAAAAGTCATTTAGTGACCTGATATTTGGCTGCGTGACTCTATTCACCAAATAACTCTTGTAGGTGAGCCAACATTTAGTGGACAGTTTTGATATCTTCATGTTAGCACTGAAGCTCATCAAACATCGAGCCCAACATGTAGTATCTAACCTTATTATCTTCATCCATCTATTTATCGAGAGACGCTCTCTGTTCAGCAGATGGACGGACGGTAAGGTGGGGGCATCCTGGTTCAATACATGACTTAACTTCTTGGAACCTAAAATGATTTTGAAGTTCTAGAGCCAATCCTTGTAATTAGGTCCGGTCAGTCTATGGGAGTCCTGGATATGTGCTAGTGGGTTGGACACAGACATTTCCTATAGAGGGTCAAAATTTTTAGTTAGATATTGTAATTAAGACTTGACCAATTTATTTAGAAATTTTATTTTTAAACAAATTAGCTTTCACTATTTTTTTGGATCCCTACACTCCCTCTGTAGAGATGCAAAATTCTTCATGATTAATGATTTCTAGTGGGTGGTGCGGTCCCACCAACTGACTCATCACCTCACCTAACAGTTATTGGTGATGGGTTAGCCAATGAGTGAATAACTCTTGTCCAATGATTCTCTAATCATGGTGCACCCAAACTTGATCTCTAATTCATGAATCTCATCATGTCCAAAATATTGATCCACTCCTTAGTTAAGTCAGACCCATCATTTGCACAGATTGGATTCTTAATTGAGTCTCTCACCGTATCCAAAATATTGAGCCCAATCCATCCTCCAGCCTATAGCATCCAATGCCTAATAGACATGGTTGCATCTTTTTGATGCAACTGAATCACTGTAACCAGTCGAGAACAATCAACCCCGGGAAGGGCCTGCACATCTACAATGGTGGAAGACCTTAGACTTAATCTTTTCTTAGAGAGATTTGATTTAGATCTCATTAAACTAGACTTGACATAGTCATAACCATTATGACTAAACTAGTGGCATGGGTTAGCTTGAATTATTGGCCACCTCAGATCAGAACTGAACCAATAAATATAGCCAGATAAGTGAGACCGGTGGAAGGGATATGCCATTAAATCAACAAGAATGCATTCGAGTCAAGTAGCTTTCAATTAAAAATCAGTCGGTCGTATCTGCCAAACTTACCTTAGACACCAAATTATTGAGTCACAATCAATCGAGTCAGCCTACAATTCAGACTCTAACCATTGAGCCTAATTACGTCTTAGCTTGATCGATCACTCATATGACTCGATCTTGACCCAGACTTAATCCTATTAGGTTGGTCAATTTAAGCACTTTTGATCCCATCTAATCGACTCTTGATTCGGTTTGATCAATCGCTAGACCAAATTGAGCTACCCAAGTCCAAACCCAATTTTATGAATATGTATTAAATCTAAAATTCTCAATTTTAGATCTAATATATATTTCATAGTCTTAATTCTTAATTAAGTATAGGGTTCACAAATAAAATATGTAAATAAAATACTGGGGTTTTAGGAACTAGTGTTTTGTAGAAAATAAGTTCTTGCTTTCTGATTAAGGACGAATGCGTAGCACCCCTATATATTATAAGAACACCCCATCGAATGAAAGGAGAAAGTATTTAAATCCTACTTTATTCTTATGACCAGACGACCAAGGGGAACGCCTTAATCAGAAATATGAAAACTACAAAACTAGTTAGATCTACATCATATATCTCATATATAAAAATTGATCTAACTATAAACATGTTTTGCATACATCTCATGTATCATATCATGCATGTTTTTAGTTCTAAATTATCTCATAATCATCTAAAAAATAAAATTTAAATTGATCATGCCAAATTAAAATATATTCTAGATAATTATGTAAAACTATTCTACAACTACTCTAAACATGCATTCATCATATCTCATATGAACAAAAATTAAATAACCTTATTTTCTATTTTTTAGATTTTATTATAATATTTATAACATCAAAAAATAGTAAATAAATAGATCTAAAAATTATAATTAATCAAATTAAATTATGATCATGCTAGACTATACATAGAATAATTCTATTCTACAACTAATCATGCATCTTGTACAACTTAGATCTAAATTATTTAATTTATTAACTTTTTTATTTTAATTTTAGATCTAATTATATCTCATGTGACATCTAAAATTATCAAATTATTAGATCAAAAATAAATTAAAATCAGATCTAAATTATTTATGGGAACCTGGCTCTGATACCAGTTGAAGAAAAAATCCTATTTTCGGGATCAGGTTCGTTCAGATCTGATTTGATCAGAAAAAATATTTTAAAAAAAAAAATTCTTAGATCTAAATTAGATTTAAAACTTTTTATATCTAATTAGATGGATCTAATAAAATAAAATAAATTAGATTTAATTTATACCTTATTCTTGGATAATCTTATTACCCTATGATGATCCTGTTGATTGCCTGAGGTTCTTGATGCAACCATGCAATCGCCTGGCCTTTATCGGTATCCACTTAGGCAGGATCTAGATATCTCCTCCTTCCCAATCTTTTCTCCATAGATCAGATCTGAATTGATCTTGAATATCTTCAAAATAATTTTTGAAGATCTGATATTGTCTCTTGCAGCAGTGTTGCCTTCTTCCTTTCTTGTCGCCTTTCTCTTGCCTGGATCGCACCAAACTGAAGCCCAAAGCCACTTGGGCATGGAGAGGAGAGAGAAGATTAGAAGTAGGCATGGAGGAGAGGAGAGAGGGCTATGTGGCATGGGCAAGGGGAGAACTCTTAAAATCTAGGCACATACAGGATTTATATAGACCCTTCTGCACTATGCAATGCCACATCATCCCGACCAATTACGTCTCTTCATGCAATCAGATCTAAATCTAATTGGTGGGATGATATCACCTGATCCAATCAAATGAGAGCCCGTCTCAAACATCCTTAGGTGGTGCCAAGATAGATCAAAGTAGAGTCTTAGGCGCCACCTAAGTTTATTCCATTAAGCAACCTAGAGTCCCATCTGTATGGGACTCCAGGCATCATCATCCTTAGGTGCATGCCTCCCTAGGCGTGCACCCCTTTCCATTCCTCCTTTTAGTAGGTAGACAAACCCCCATCTACTCTCCTATAAGTGCATGATACTTGGGCAGATGTCTAAGTGTCAAGGATCAATGTTTGACCAAAGTCAAAAGACAAGAATTAGCAGGTGACGGAAAATGATAGGTATTATCTCAAATTTATCTCATAAATTAAGACAACCCTTTTCTAATCTAAACAAGCTCCAGTCATACTAAGTAAAGATTTTTGAATGAGCCCAAATATAATTGGCTCAGTCGAGACAACTTTTGATGACTGTTGAAGGAGAACATTAGGCTCAATCATGTGCTAGCACGATTTTCTTGAACCTAATTGAATCTTATTCAAATCAATTGAATTGGGTTAGTCCAATTGATGATATCTAGATTCAAACTCTTATTTGTATGATCTATTTAGATTCAGTTCTGTGTGATGATGGGATATATTATGTTTTCTATCATTGATATCATCGAAACACCTTCCGATGGATCAGAACTTTTTTTATTCAGACTACTAGAATGATCGATCATCCAAATCATTCTAATTGCTTCCAAAATCCACCAGTGACACCTAGCAGTATATGGTGGCAACCCATTAGAACTGAAAATGAATCTCTCGATACAGTTATCTGTGTGATTAAGTTCCTCTATATTGAGCCTCGATCGGATTAGAGTTAAGGTGAACTCGTCAAACCCTAATTTTCATCATATGAATTAATCATTCGATTCAAGTCCAATGTGAAAAACTTAATAGAAACTCTTTCTATCATTTCACTCTGTCATGGCCATGGGCTTATGGACTTGATTTTCATGATCATCATAGGACTACTCCTCATCTACCGAGGTAGATAGATCCCTTATTGGTGCAGTCCAATTTCTATAATGAACATGCTATAGCCAACATACACCTCAGGGTTCCAAATGGCTAGGAAATTGAGTTATGGTGTAGTCAAACTATAACATCCTTAAGGTGAACTACCGATGCACCTTAGGTCAAAGAACCAGACACACCACTGTAGCTTCGAGCCAGTCATTGATGAGAAAGTAGACTTCCTTGTGACTACTTGAGGTGGTCACGCTCAGTGCCCTCATTCTCTAACGAGTACCTATACTCTCGCTCTGGTGACTCTACACCGTAGACTCAAGACTCATCTATCCTAAAGAATTAATCGAACACCAACCTTCCAGATCAATTACCCTTCTAGGGTACACATATCTAACACCTTCGTGCTAGTTCATTATTATTTTACGAACTATATTAGGTTTGTTGTGCAACCACAAGACCTATTATGGGGACTAATATAATATTGTTCTGATGTATTGAGATGCTTACATCATTTTTGAGTATATTGCTTTGTTGTGTAACCACAAGAGTAGTTATATTCTATTTTCTATTGTATAGACATGAAGGGTCCTACTTAACTAAAACATTATAGTTGGTTGTGCAAACACATGACTATTAATTTTTTAGAGGCTAGAATTATATTGAGAATTGCATGAGATGCAATTGGAAAGAGTTTCCTATCTTTTAATTTATAAAAGGTTTATTGTGCTAATACAAAATTTTTTATAAGAAATTAGGATCTCAATCCCACTAAAAAAACCAATTAGGATTTCTAGATTATCATAATAGAGGGTTATGATATTCGATAAAATAGTGAGAGATATAATTAAATTAAAGTTCTAATTTAATTATGTATGTTATTATGAGTTGTTTACTTATGTAATATTCTTTATTATATATTTTAAATGGCTTTTTCACTATCATTGCATTCAATTTTGGATTCAAATAAATTGACTGATCCTAATTATGTGGATTAGCTGAGAAACCTAAAAATAGTATCCATTCAAGAAAAACTCTTCTATATTCTTGATGCCCCTAATCCTGAGCCAATAGAGGAAGATGCCATAGAGAAAAAAAGTCCACAAACAAGATGTGGCAAAATGATTCTCTTACTATCAAGTGCATCATAGTTGCGTTCATGAGTAATGAATTGCAGAGGCAGCATGATGGCATGGATACTCAGTCTATATTGCTCAACCTAAAAGAGCTTTATGAAGAATAGAATAGAACTACTAGATATGAGATATCTAAGCAATTATTCCATGCTAGGATGGCAGAGGGTTCATCCATGCAAGACCATGTGTTAATGGTAATTAACCTAATCACTTGATTAGGCCAATTAGATTTTATCATGGATGAGGAGTTAAGTCAAGATATGATCCTGCAAGCACTCACAGAATCATTTTCTCAAGGTGTCATGAACTATCACATGAACAAACTGAATACTTCCTTGCCTAAGCTATTAAATATGCTCAAAATAATAGAGAGTCATATCAAAAAGGATAAGGCTTCTCTTCTTCTTGTAGATGAAAACTCCAAGAAGAAGGTAGGCAAAAAGGGTTCTAAGAGGAGGCTAAACCTTAAAGATGGCATAAGTAAGAGAAGAGGGAAAGAAGGCCTCCAAACAGATGACCTGCTTTCACTGCGGCAAGGTAAGTCAATGGAAGAGGAATTGCAAGACTTACCTTGCAACTATGAAGACTGGTGCAAATAATGCACCAAAAGATTTGTATGAGATACATACAATATTATCATTGAATTCTTTTATTTCCAATTCTTGGATATTGAATATCGACTGTGATTTTCACATCTATAAATCTTTGTTGGAGCTACAAAAATTTAGGAGTTTGAAGAAGGGTGACTTCGAACTCTATGGTGCTGGAGGAGAGTCCATCCAAGCGAAAGCTATAGGGATAAAAATTTTGAAGTTACCTTTTGGAAAGATCTTAAGGCTGACAAATTATTATTATATTCCTAAGATCATTAAAAATATTATATCTATATCCTTGTTATTAAAATAATATTATAATCTTGATGTAACGAGCAATGGTTGCTCTATCAAATATTCTAATGAAATAATATGTTATGGTATTTTTAACAATGATCTTTTGACTTTATGTTTGGATGATAATATTTTTTATATTGATGAAAGTAGAAAGCATAAAAGAGAGAATATAAATATACTTTAATTTGGCATTGTCGACTTGGTCATATTAGTGAGATTAGGAATAACAAGTTATACAAAGAAAAGTTCTTTGATCCTAATGATTATGAATCATTAGGAACTTATGATCATGTCTCATGGATAAAATGACCAAGACTCCATTTAGTGAACATGGAGAAAGGAGAAGTGAGTTATTAGAACTTATACATACAGATATATATGGTCCTATGACAACTCAGGCTAGAGCAGGATAATCTTATTTTATAACATTCACTGATGATTTATTTAGGTTTGAATATGTATATCTTATGAAACACAAATCCAAAGTCTTTGATAAATTTAATGAGTATCAAAATATGATCGAGAAACAAAATAGAAAGAATATAAAAATTCTTCGATTTGATTAGAGAGGAGAATACTTATCCAGTGAGTTTCTAGACTATCTTAAAGTAAAGAAAATTCTCTCTGAATGGACCTTTCCTTATATGCCATAGTTAAATGGTGTAGCAAAAAGAAGAAATCATACATTATTGGATATGGTATGGTCCATGATGTGCTTCATAGAATTACTTATTTTGTTCTGGGGTCATGCCTTAGAGACCGTAGTGTACATCTTGAATAGAGTACCTTCTAAGTCTGTATCTAGCAATCGATATGAGATATGGAGAGAAAAAAAATCTAATCTTAAGTATCTTAAGATATGGGGTTGTTCGGTATATATCAAAAAAAAAATTTGGACATAAGCTAGATGCTAGAGCAGACATGTCTATTTGTAGGATATCCTAGAGATAGTATAGGATATCTATTCTACCATCCTACTGAACCAAAGGTATTTGTAAGTAGGCATGCTACTTTCATGGAGAAAGAGTTCATCCTAGAAAAAGGTAATGGGAGAAACGTTGAACTTAGTGAAGTTCAAAATAAAGAAATAGACATTTCTCAACCAAATAAACACATAAATATGGAAGGACTAAAACATACAATTCCTATCCATATGGCTGATAGAGTGCGACATGCACCTATGAGGTACAGGTTCATTATTGAGAATAATGAAGCATAAGTCATTGAGAATGATGAACCTCTAATCTATATGGAAGCTGTTATGAGTAAGGACTCTAACAAATAGCTGGCTGCAATGCAATCCGAGATGGACTTCATGTACATCAATAAAGTATGAACTTTGGTGGATGCACCAGAGAGTGTGAATCCTATTGGGTGCAAATGGGTCTTTAAGAAAAAGATTGGAGTAGATGACCAAATTGAAATTTATAAAGACAGATTGGTGGCTAAGGGTTTCAAACAAAAGTAGGATATAGATGAAGAAAAATCTCTAATTTTCACCATAGGATCGTCTAGATCTTATCAGATCTGGCGTAGATTTGTCTAAAAAATTTTTAAATGATCAAATCAGATTAAAGAGTTCTTAGATCTTATCATGGCAATCTAATATTAAAACAAAAAAATTAAATCTAAATAAGAAAACAACCATTGTTACCTGATTAGGGTAATCCGATTACCCTGACAATGATCCTAATGCTCCTGAGGTTCTGGATCGAGCCATTAACGTGCCTAGCCTCTACCAAAGTCCACTCAAATAGGATTTGGTGGTATTCTCCTTTTGAATCAAGGCTTTGATGATTAGATCTGGATCTGATATAAAAGTTCTTCATAACTCTCTTTAAAGAAGTAGCAGTCATCTCTTGAAATCACGTTGTCTTCTTCTTGATTTAGGCTCTAATGCTTCTTGGACTTTTGTTGGATTTGCTTCCAACTCCTTAGGCATGGAGAGGGGAGAGAGAGGATCAAAGGATGGCATGGAGGAGATGAAGGGCAGCCTTGGGGCATGGTGGATGGGTGCAGCAAATGAACCCTAGGCGCAAATAGGGTTTAAACAGTTCTTACTACACCTTGCAGTGCCACATCACCTTAGCCAATCAGAGGCCTTTATTCCATCAGATCTAAATCTGATTGGTGGGGTGATGTCATCTAATTGTACCAAATTAGAGTCCCTTAGAATCCTCCTAAGTTGGCACCAACACTGGATAAACCCAGTGAGTTTGGCGCCTAGGTGTTTAAGGCTATCAAGTAACCCTGAAGTCCCATTTGTATGGGACTCCAACCTCTTATCTCTTGGGTGCATGCCCAAGCTGAATGTGCACCTACTCTAGGTGCACATTTAGCTGGGGGACATGCCCCAAGTGCTCTCCAATAGCCACATGATAAGTGTTCTTCAGTCTAAGGTTATGGGGTCAACAGTTGACCAATGTTTGAAATAGAAAATAGCATGTGATAGGAATTAGCAGGTGTTATCTTTATTCATCTGATGAATTAAGACAACTCTTTTCTAAGCTAGACAAGCTCCAGTCAAACTAAGAGAAACCTTCTCAAAGTTCTCAAATAAATCAAATCCAATTTGGCTTAGTCGAGATGAACCAAAAAGATTACAGAAGAAGAATGTTAGGCTCAACCGTGTGCTAGCACGATTTTATTTAACTTAATTGGATCTAATCCAAATCAATCAGACTGAATTAGCTCAATTGATCACTTCTAGACTCAAACCCTTATTTATGTGATCTAGTTAGGTTCAGTTCTATATGATAATGAGACATATCATAATCTCCATCATCGATACAACTTTTGATGGATCAGAACTTTTTTGATCACATAATTAGAATGATCGATCATCATGATCATTCTAATTGCTCTCAAAATTCATCAGTGACACCTAGCAGTATATGGTGGCAATCCATCAGAACCAAAAATAAATCTCTCAGTGCAGCTACCTGTGTGATTGGATTTTTCTATCTTGAGCTCGATAGGATTAGGGTAAAGGTGAACTGGTCAAATCTAATATCCATCATATGAATTAACCATTTGATTCGACTCCTATGTGAAACCCTAATAAAAACTCTTTCTATCATCTTCATACTGCCATGGCTATGGGCTTATGGACTCAATCTGATGATCATCATAGGGCTACTCCTCATCTACCGAGGTAGATAGATCCCTTATTGGTGCAATCTAATTTCTACAATGAACATGCTATAGCCAACATACACCTTAGGATTCCAAATGGCTAGAAGACCGCATTATGGTGTAGTCAAACTATAACATCTTTAAGGTAAATTATCAATGCACCTCAGGTCAAACAACAAGACACACCACTACAGCATCGAGCAGGTCATCGATGAGAAGGTAGACTTTCTTATGATTGCTCAAGATGGTCATGCTCAGTGCCCTCATTCTCTAACGAGTACATGTACTCTCGCTTTGGTGTCTCCTCACCATAGACTTAAGACTCATTTATCCTAAGAAAGCAATCATACACCAACATTTCTATTCAATTACCATCCTTGTGATGATCCTATGGTTAGGAGCAATTTGTGAGTTAATTATAAGAATTCATGTCTTAAATTTTTAACTCTTAAAAATATAAATTATCATTACCATTAACTCAAAGGCTGTATACACACTATGATAGAAAATAAATTTTTTATTAATTTATAGTCAAAATTATAAAATTACTCCTAGAAGTGTATTACAAGTGTTAGCCAATCTAGCTTCTAGGGCACACATCTAACAATAGATTATGATAAAATATTTTCACCTATTATCATGCTCAAATCTATTCAGATTATACTTGCCATAGCAATATACCACAATTATGAAATATGGCAAATGGATGTGAAGACTATATTCCTTAATGATTTCCTTGAGGAGGAGGTCTACATGTCATAGCCAGAGGAATTTGTCTAAAGTGAGAGACCAAATCAAGTATGCAAGCTTAAGAGATCTATTTATGGATTAAAGTAAGCTTCAAGAAGTTGGAATATGCACTTTGATGTTACAATCAAAGAGTTTGACTTCATCAAGAATGTGGATGAACCATGTGTGTACAAGAAGACTAGTGGGAGTATCATAGTTTTCTCGGTTCTGTATGTAGATGATATACTCCTCATTGAAAATGATATTCTAATGTTACAATCAGTCATGTTATGGCTATCAAATAAGTTTTCCATGAAAGACTTAGGAGAAGCATCCTATGTACTTGAAATAAAGATCTATAGAGATAAATCTAAGAGGGTGCTAGGATTGTCCCAGTCTAGGTATATTGACTTAATACTAAAAAGATTCAGTATGGATGGGAGTAAAAGAGGTTACTTATCCATGAGTCAAGACATACATCTCTCTAAGAAGATATCTCCTAAGATACCTAAAGAAAGAAATAGAATAAGTTCTATTCCTTATGCTTCAACTATATGATCAATAATGTATGCCATGTTATGTGCTAGATCTGATGTTGCTTATGCTTTAGGCATAGCTAGTAGATTTCAGGCTGATCTAGGGGAGGATCATTGAAAAACTATAAAAAATATTCTCAAGTACCTGAAAAGGACTAAGGATATTTTTAGTGTATGGTGGATCTGATCTCAAACTAGAAGGATATTTTAACTCTAGCTTTTAATCAGACCTAGATGATAGCAAATCTATTTTAAGGTATGTCTTTACTCTGAATAGTGGAGCAGTGAGTAGGAAGAGTATCAAGCAACTAGCTATAGCTGACTCAACCACTGAGGTAGAGTACATAGCTACAAGTGAAGCCACAAAGAAAACTATCTGGATGAAGAAGTTCATCACAGAATTGGGTGTTGTTCCTGTGATTGAGAACCCAGTACCACTTTATTATGATAATACTAGAGCAGTTGCTCAAGCAAAGAAACGAAGGTCTCATCATAAATCCAAGCACATTCTGAGATGCTTCCATCTCGTTCGAAAAATAATCGAGAGATAAGATATAGTCATTGAACGAGTAAACACAAAGAACAATATAGTAGACCCATTCACTAAGGCTCTACCATAGTAGCAGTTTGATCACCATCCTGATTGTATGGGGTTAAAATATAAGGGCGATTGGCTTTAGTGCAAGTGAAAGATTTAAAGGAATACACCCTCAAGCTAATCGAAATATGTATTTTGATGGGATATTTTTTTTGTCTTCCAGACTCATGTAATGATAATTTTATATAAATAAAGGTATTTTTTTCATCATATGCTGTGTCTTAAATATTTATTTTTAAGATTATGAGGAACTCCATAAATTAGAACTATGATTTTAAGATTATGATGAGATCATATCTGCGAGACCTAAAATCTTAAAATCCTAATCTAAAATATTCCTAGTCGATGGAACATTGAGTTGGGGATCAATGTTTCCAGAAAGACCAGCATATCCTTTGTATGCTTGATGAAAGGATGATTGATCTCACTATCACTTGTGTATGATACTAATACAAGGATGTGGGTACTCGTTAGAAAATGAATTCACTAAATTGATCCAACTTGATCAGAACATCTAATGGAGTTTTATCTACATGTCAAAAGATGGTTCTTATAGTGGGAGTTATGCATGTAATCCTTTGACATGCAACTACCATAGAATCTTATATGCATGAATCCATAATTTGGTTCATATTCATTCATGACTCGATCATGTACGAGATGTTCTAGATATGGTGGATTGCATATAAAGATTGTGAGTAGGTCAACATGGAATTGATAACTCCTAGTAAAAGGAGTTTGCATCCTACTTCAATCAAATGATGATTCAGAAAGACTTTGATCAAAATATGATAAAAAAATAGAAATGGTTTCTAATATTTTAATCAAATCATCATTATAAGATTGAGAGAAATATGAATATAATATTAGGTTTGATATATTTTCATACCCAAAGTCATATTCGAAATGCAGGATGATCGAAGGATCCTATTGCATGGTAACTTTCCATTGAAGGATATTTTTGATATTTTTATTAAAATTTCAAATCTTCTATGTAGACATGATATGTTGCTAGATGTCAATCTTATCTTCTAGATTTGATCAAATTAAAAAATTTAATTTGATCATTAATTAGAATTTATTCTAATTGATCAAATCGGGTCAGCTCGATTTGACCTAAATTAGTTTGGTTAAGTTCTAACCAAATTAGGTCAAATCACATCGGACCTACTATTGGATAGATGTGGAACCCAATGGATCATACACAAAGAGAATTGATCAAGAATTTAATTGGATTAAATCATGTTTGCAAGATGACAAGCTAGCACATGTTGCAAACCATAGCACCTAGATTCGAATCGAATTCAAATCAGGTTCTAATTGGGCTAATTAAATCTAATTTGAGTCAAATCAAATTTGGCTCATCAATTGGGTTGAAGGGGTTGGGCACCTTAAACTAGAGTCCCATGCACCAGAGAATCTTTTTTTTGGTGTGTGGAAGAGTCCTTATGCGCCAGGACTCTTAGCACATGGTTTCATAGTTTGCGTCGTTCCCGAATGCATTGTCCATTTTATTTATCACGTAAAATTATTTTGGGTGTGGACATCAAATGTGGAGGCATAGAAGAATTCTTCTGCTAATAAATACCTCCATAGAATATCTGGTATTTGGATAATGCAAGGAACCTTGCCACCTCCTATTTGAGTGGCGGCTCTTGGGGAGTCCTAGGTGCATTGGACTTTGACCCATTCCACCCTTCTCTATGCCACTTCTTCTCATGCCCCACTTTAGTGTTAGATATATGTGCCCTAGAAGCCAGAATTGGCTGACACTTGTAATACACTTCTAGGGGCAAAATTGTAATTTTGACTATAATTAATAAATGGGTTATTTTCTATCACACATGTGTATTTAGTGTCTGTGATACATCCTTTGAGTTAATGGTAATGATAATTCATATTTTCAAGAGTTGAAAATTTTAGACATGAATAATCATTATTAACTCATAAAAGCTCCCGACCATAGGATCATCACGAGGATGGTGATTGATCCGGAAGGTTGGTGTACGATCGCTTCTCTTTAGTAGATGAGTCTTGAGTCTACGGTGTGGAGACACCGGAGCGAGAGTACAGGTACTCGTTAGAGAACGAGGGCACTGAGCGTGACCACCTCGAGTAGTCATTAGGGAGTCTACCTTCTCGTCAATGACTGACTCGATGCTGCAGTAGTGTGTCTGGTTCTTTGACCTGAGATGCATCGGCAGTTCACCTTGAGGGTGTTATAGTTTGACTACACCATTACTCGGTCTCCTAGCCATATGGAACCCTGAGGTGTATGTTGGCTATGACATGTTCATTGTAGGAACTGGATTGCATCAAGATGGAATCTATCTACCTCGGTGGTAGAGGAGCAGCCCTATGATGATCATGAGAATCAAGTCCTGAAGCCCATGGCCATGGCAGAGTGAAATAATAGAAAGAGTTTCTATTTAGATTTTCACATTGGACTCGAATCGAATGATTACATCATATGACAGAGACTAGGGTTTGACGAGTTCACCTTAACCCTAATCTGATCGGGGCTCAAGATAGAAGAACTTAATCACACAGGTAGCTGCACCAAGAGGTTCGCATTCAGCTCTGATGGGTTGCCACCATATACTGCTAGGTGTCACTGGTGGATTTTGGGAGCAATTAGAATGATTTAGATGATCGATCATTCTAGCTGTTCGAATCAGAAGAGTTCTGATCCATCGAAAGGAGTTTCGATGATGTCGATGATAGAGATCATGACATATCCCATTACCATACAGAACTGAACCTAACTGGGTCACACAAACAAGGGTTTGAATCTGGTGATCATCAATTGAACTGATCTAGTTCAATTGATCTGAATGAGATTCAATTAGGTTCAAGGAAATCGTGCTAGCACTCGATTGAACCTAACGTTCTTCTTTTGCTATCATAAATAAGTTGTCCTGTCTGAGCCAAAGGAGTTTGTGCTCAATCAGAGGCCTTCATATGGTCTGACTGGAGGTTGTCCAAGTCAGAATAAGGTTGTCTTATTTTGTAAGACATTACCTGCCATTTTTGGTCACCTGCCATTTCTTGTTCTTTGACTTTGGTCAAAAGTCTACCTTTGACTGGTCAAACGTTGACCATTGACACCTTTGACTTTTGACCACATGTCATGCACCTATTGGAGAGCTGGTGGGGGCTTGTCCCCCTGCCAGAACCTGGCAAGGAGAAGGGCGCACGCCAAGGGTGGCGTGAGCCCAAGTAGGAGGCGCCTAGGAGTCCTTGTTGGACAAGGACTCCATCTCCCTTTTGGATTCCAATTAGAGTTCTTCCTAAGAATCCAACTTTGACTGGTCTTAAGGCACTCTCTAAGGAGGAATCCAGGGGACTCTATTCCCACCAATCAGATTTAGATCTGATTTCACAAAGGGTTGTGATTGGTTGGGAGGAAGAGAGTTGGATCACGCTTAGTCTATATAAGAGACCCAGCGCCCAAGTGAAATAATAATAAAGAAATAATCAAGAAGCAATCTTCCCATGCCCCAAGGCTGCCTCTCTCCCCTTTCTCCACGCCATACTCTCATCTCCCCTTGCTCTCCACGTCCAAAAGTGTTTTGGATTTGGATTGGTGCGATTTAGATCAAGAAAAGGCGATCAAAAGCAAGAAGGCTGCGCTGCTGCAAAGGACGACTGCAGATCTTCAAAAGGAGTTTTGAAGATCCTCCAGATCAGATCCAGATCTGATTTTTGGAGGCGTGATAGAGAAGAAGAGGATCTCCAGATCCAGCCCGAGTGGATACCGGTAGAGGCCAGGCGCTTGCGTGGCTAGATCCAGAACCTTCCGCTGCAAACAGGATCATCAACAGGGTAATAGGATTACCCTATTCAAGGTAAATTAAATTTGATTTAATTTATCCTTTTCATTTTAATTTTTATTAAAATAATAAAGAATCAGATCTGAAACATCCCTGATCTGATACAGATCTAAGAGAAAAAATTTTTGAAATATATCTCTTGATCTGATCAGATCTGAACGAACCTGGTCAGGGAAAATCAGGATTTTCCCTTCAACTGGTATCAGAGCCATGGTTCTAAAAATAGTTTAGATCTGATTTTTAAATTTTATTTTAATTAAAAATAAGTGATTTCAGATGTCACATGAGATGTGATCAGATCTGAAATCAGAAAAAATTAAAATTAAATGATTTGGATCTAAGATTAGAAAATATGCATGACTAGTTCTAAAATAGAATAGTTCTATAGAATAGTCTTGCATGTTTTTGAATTTAATTGATTAAATCATATTTTAGATCTATTTATTTACTATTTTTTGATATTATAAGTGTTATAATAACATCTATAAAAATAGCAAATAAAAATTATTTAATTTTAAATATCATATGAGATATGATTGATGCATGTCTAGACTAGTTGTAGAATAGTTCTACATAATTGTCTAGATTAGAATTTATTTTGATTAGATCAATTTAAATCTAATTTTTTAGATTATTATGAGATAATTTAGATCTGAAAACATGCATGATTCGATACATGAGATGTATGCAAAATATGCCATGATTAGATCTAATTTGTATATGAGATATATGATATAGATCTAAAACTGTTTTGTAGTATTGAATGTTTATTGAATGTTCCTGATTAAGGCGTTCCTCTTGGCCGTCCGGTCATAAGAATGAAGAAGGGTTTAAAGGCCCTCTCTTCCCATTCGATGGGGTGTTCTTATGATGTGTAGGGGTGCTGCGCGTTCGTCCTTAATCAGAAACCCAAAACTTACTTTCTGCAAAACCCTAGATCCTGAAACCCTAGGATTTATTGTGCATATTTTGTTTATGAACCCTACTTAATTAAGAATTAAGATTATGGAAATATTAATTAGGTCTAAAATTGAGAATTTTAGATCTAAGACATATTCATAATACTGGGTTCGGGCTTGGGTAGCTCAATTAGGTCTAAGCGGTTGATCAAACCGAATCAAGAGTTGGTTAGATGGGATCAACAATGCTTAAATTGACCAGCCTAATAGGATTAAGTCTGGGTCAAGATCGAGTCACGATCAAGCAAGACCTAATTAGGCTCAGAGGTTAGAGTCTGGATTGTAGGCTAACCCAATTGGTTCTGACTCAATAATTTGGTGTCTAAGGTAAGTTTGGCACATACGACCGACTGGTTTTTAATTGGAAGCTACTCGACCTGAATGCGTTCTTGTACGAGTTAATGGCATATTCCTTCCACCGGTCTCACTTACCTGGCCATATCTGTTGACACAGTTCTGATCTGAGGTGGTCAATAATCCGAGCTAACCCATGCCACTAGGTTAGTCATAATTGTTATGACTATGACAAGTCTAGTTTAATGAGACCTGAATCAATTCTCCCTAAGAAAAGATTAAGTCTGAGGTCTTCCACCATTGTAGATGTGCGGGCCCTTCCCGGGGTTGATTGTTCTCGGCTGGATACAGTGGCTCAGTTGCACCGGGAAAGATGCAACCATGTCTATTAGGCATTGGATGCTATGGGCTGGA
The DNA here is from genome assembly GCA_006176705.1 of Cocos nucifera. Taxonomy (NCBI): domain Eukaryota; kingdom Viridiplantae; phylum Streptophyta; class Magnoliopsida; order Arecales; family Arecaceae; genus Cocos; species Cocos nucifera. The sequence continues at coordinate 58,846 of QRFJ01007449.1, forward strand.
GGATGAGTTGGGCTCAATATTCCGGATACGGTGAGAGACTCAATTAGGAACCCAGTCTATGCAAATGGTGGGTCTGACTTAACTAAGGAGTGGATCAATATTCCGGATACGGTGAGATTCATGAATTAGAGACCAAGTTTGGGTGCACCATGATTAGAGAATCATTGAACAAGAGTTGTTCACTCATTGGCTAACCCATCACCAATAACTGTTAGGTGAGGTGATGAGTCAGTTGGTGAGACCGCACCACCCACTAGAAATCATTAATCATGGAGATTTTCGCATCTCTACAGAGGGAGTGTAGGGATCCGAGAAAATAGTGGGAAGCTAATTTGTTTAAAAATAAAATCCCTAAACAAATTGGTCAAGTCAAAATTACAGTATCTAACTAGAATCTTTGACTCTCTACAGGAAAAATGTCTGCGTCCAACCCATTGGCACGTATCCTGGACACACATAGACTGACCGGACCCAATTATAAAGATTGGCTCAGGAACTACAAAATTGTTTTGGGTTCCGAGAAGTTAACACCATGTTTTTGGACCAGGACCCTCCCACCTTACCAGCTCCGTCCATCCACTGAACAGAGAGCATCTCTGGAAAAATGGATAGACGAAGATAATAAGGCCAGATATTACATGTTGGGCTCGATGTCTGATGAGCTCCAGCGCCAACATGAAGATATCGGGACTGCTCGCCAAATGTTGGCTCACCTGCAGGAGAGATGTTTGGTGAACAGAGTCGCGCAGCCAAATATCAAGTCACGAAATGACTTTTTAAGGCTAAGATGCGTGATGGGCAGTCAGTCCAAGATCACTGTCTGATGATGATCAAGGACATGGAAGAGCTTGAGAAGCTCGGTGTGAAGTTAGACTTGGATCTGCAGAATGATATTATTCTGCAATCCTTGACTGATGCATATGGGCAATTCATCATGAATTACCACATGCATAAACTTCAAAATTCCTTGGCCGAATTAATGAATATGCTGGTCACCGCTGAGCTTTCTATGAAAGGTTCTAAAGGCTCAGTTCTTGCTATGGAACGGACTTCTTCCAAAAGAAAGTCTTATGGAAAGAAAAAGAAGTCTGTGAAAAAGCAGAAGGTGAAGGAGCAAAGAAGAAGAAGGCAGAGCCGAAGAAAAAGGCCGATGCCAAAGGAAAGTGTTTCCATTGCAACAGCGACGGCCATTGGAAGCGGAAACTGCCCTACTTACCTGGCCACCCTGAAGAACAAGAAGGAAGGTCCTTCTGGAGGTATGCTCGTTATTGAGTCTAACCTTACGGTTTCTTCTGCATCCAGTTGGGTGCTTGACTCTGGTTCTAGTGCTCATCTGTGCACTTCCATGCAGGGTCTTGAGGATAGCAGGAGGTTGAGGGATGGAGACATGATCCTACGCATCGGTAATGGAGCAAGAGTTGCTGCAGTAGCCGTGGGAACATACCCTCTTCGATTACCATCTGGTTTAGACTTAGTTTTGAAAGACTGTTATTATGTGCCTGCAGCTAGCAGGAATTTGATTTCTGTTTCATGCTTAGCACAAGAAGGCTATGTGATTACCTTCTTTAAGGACCATTGTAACATTCTTTATGAAAGAAATAAAATTGCAAATGGTTTCCTTATTAATGGTCTTTATCAGCTACATATTGATGTACCTGTTCTAACTATCGAGCAAAACGTGAATGCCAAACGACCTAGGGATAGTCCAAATGACAGATATCTATGGCACCTGAGATTAGGTCATATAGCAGAAGATAGGATCAACAAATTGGAGAAAAATGGGCTATTGAGTCCATTGACTTTCGAGTCATATCCAACTTGTGAATCTTGTCTTCAAGGCAAAATGACTAAACTCCCTTTTGTTGGACATGGGGAGAAGGGCCACAGATCTCCTTGCCCTAGTACATACTGATGTGTGCGGCCCATTTGATGTGCCGGCTAGAGGCAATTTTGTCTACTTCATTACCTTTACCGATGATCTGTCTAGGTATGGGTATGTGTATCTTATGAGACACAAGTCTGAAGCTTTTGAAAAGTTCAAAGAATTCAGACATGAAGTAGAAAAACAAACTGGAAAAACCCATTAAGGTTCTTCGATCAGATCGAGGAGGTGAATACCTTAGTCGGGAAATTCCTAGACTATCTCAAGAAAAATGGCATAGTCTCTCAATGGACTCCACCAGGAACACCTCAACTCAACGGGGTTTCAGAACGGAGAAATCGGACCCTATTGGATATGGTTCGATCCATGATGAGCTTCACAGACCTCCCTGATTTTCTTTGGGGACATTCATTGTTAACTTCAATTTATCTACTGAATAGGGTTCCCTCTAAAACCGTTCCTACCACACCGTATGAGATATGGCACGGTAAGAAACCAAGTCTGAGTCATCTCAGAATTTGGGGTTGTCCGGCTCATGTCAAAAGACAACAAGCGGACAAGTTAGAGTTTAGGTCCTTTAGAGCTCGATTCATAGGATATCCTAAAGAGTCATTAGGATACTATTTCTACATTCCAGAAGACCACAATGTGATTGTGAGTCGACATGCCATCTTTTCTTGAAAAATAGTTTATTCAAGATAGCGGGCATTGGAAAGCAGATTAAGCTTGATGAGAAAGTCTCACAAGTACAACGAGCTAAGGACCAATTGGAACCAAATCAGGTTGAGCCAATAAGAACACTACCTCCTCCACCTCGTAGATCGGAAAGAGTTTCCCATCCCCCTGAAAGATACTTAGGTATTATTTCAGAGGATGTAGAGGAAAATGTTCCTCATAGGTAATGGTGCTCATGGTGATGATCCCAAAACCTACAACGAGGCGATATCAGATATCGACTCCGAGAAATGGCTAGAGGCAATGAAGTCAGAAATTGACTCGATGCACTCAAACCAAGTCTGGACCTTGGTAGATCCACCAGAAGGTATAGTACCTATTGGGTGTAAATGGATCTTCAAGAGAAAGATTGGTGCAGATGGGAATGTGGAGACATTCAAGGCTAGACTAGTGGCAAAAGGTTATAGTCAACGTGAAGGCATTGACTATCAGGATACCTTTTCCCCAGTGGCTATGCTAAAATCCATCCGCACATTGCTTGCTGTTGCAGCCTATTTCGATTATGAAATATGGCAAATGGACGTGAAAACGGCATTCTTAAACGGATATCTTGAGGAAGATATCTATATGGAACAGCCGCTAGGTTTCACATCCAGTGATACTGATCACAAGGTTTGCAAGCTGCAAAGGTCCATATATGGACTTAAGCAAGCATCTCGGAGCTGGAACACTCGTTTCAATGATGTGATCAAAACGTTTGGTTTCATCAAAAATGAAGAGGAACCGTGTGTTTTCAAAAAGGTCAGTGGGAGCGCTGTTGTCTTCCTCGTATTGTACGTGGATGACATCCTCCTTATTGGGAATGATATTCCCATGTTGACATCAGTCAAATATGGTTGTCTAAAGGAATTCTCCATGAAAGACCTAGGTGAAGCATCCTTTATTCTAGGAATTAAGGTCTATAGGGATAGACCGAATAGGATGCTAGGACTTTCACAGAAGATGTACATAGAGGAAAGTACTAAAGAGGTTTAGTATGGAAAACTCTAAGAGGGGATTAATACCCTTCAGACATGGTATTCATCTTTCCAAGAAGATGTGCCCTAGCACACCTGAGGAAATAGAACGCATGAGCAAGATCCCTTATGCTTCTGCAATAGGGAGCCTCATGTATGCCATGCTATGTACACGACCTGATATAGCCCATGCTGTGAGTGTCACAAGCAGATATCAGTCAAATCCAGGTGAAGAACACTGGACTTCTGTGAAATGTATCCTTAAGTACTTGAGAGAAGAACTAAGGATATGATGTTGGTCTTTGGTAATGGAGAACTCCAAGTCCAGGGATACACAGACTCGGACTTTCATGTCCGATATAGATGATCGAAAGTCGACATCTGGAAGTCTGTTTGTGTGCAATGGTGGTGCTGTCAGCTGGAAGAGTTCCAAGCAAACTGTGATAGCAGATTCCACCATGGAAGCAGAATATATCGCTGCATCAGAGGCTGCGAAAGGAAGCATTCTGGTATAAGAAGTTTGCTGCAGAAATTGGAGTAATGCCATCAGATGCCATTCCTCTTTACTGCGACAACAATGGCGCCATAGCCCTTGCTAAGGAGCCGAGGTCTCACCAGAAAATCCAAGCACATTGAGCGGCGATATCCATCTCATCCGCGATTACCTTGAGAAAGGTTACGTCGAGGTCAAGAGAGTCAACTCCACAGATAATGTGGCAGACCCACTTACAAAGCCGTTGGGCCACAACAGAAGATCGAAGCCCACCTTGAGAAGATGGGACTTAGACTTGTAGCCAATTGGCTTTAGGACAAGTGGGAGATTGTTAGATATATGTGCCCTAGAAGCCAGAATTGGCTGACACTTGTAATACACTTCTAGGGGCAAAATTGTAATTTTGACTATAATTAATAAAATGGGTTATTTTCTATCACATATGTGTATTTAGTGTCTGTGATACATCCTTTGAGTTAATGGTAATGATAATTCATATTTTCAAGAGTTGAAAATTTAAGACATGAATAATCATTATTAACTCATAAAATGCTCCCGACCATAGGATCATCACGAGGATGGTGATTGATCCGGAAGGTTGGTGTACAATCGCTTCTCTTTAGTAGATGAGTCTTGAGTCTACGGTGTGGAGACACCGGAGCGAGAGTACAGGTACTCGTTAGAGAACGAGGGCACTGAGCGTGACCACCTCGAGTAGTCATTAGGGAAGTCTACCTTCTCGTCAATGACTGACTCGATGCTGCAGTAGTGTGTCTGGTTCTTTGACCTGAGATGCATCGGCAGTTCACCTTGAGGGTGTTATAGTTTGACTACACCATTACTCGGTCTCCTAGCCATATGGAACCCTGAGGTGTATGTTGGCTATAGACATGTTCATTGTAGGAACTGGATTGCATCAAGATGGGAATCTATCTACCTCGGTGGTAGAGGAGTAGCCCTATGATGATCATGAGAATCAAGTCCTGAAGCCCATGGCCATGGCAGAGTGAAATAATAGAAAGAGTTTCTATTTAGATTTTCACATTGGACTCGAATCGAATGATTACATCATATGACAGAGAACTAGGGTTTGACGAGTTCACCTTAACCCTAATCTGATCGGGGCTCAAGATAGAAGAACTTAATCACACAGGTAGCTGCACCAAGAGGTTCGCATTCAGCTCTGATGGGTTGCCACCATATACTGCTAGGTGTCACTGGTGGATTTTGGGAGCAATTAGAATGATTTAGATGATCGATCATTCTAGCTGTTCGAATCAGAAGAGTTCTGATCCATCGAAAGGAGTTTCGATGATGTCTATGATAGAGATCATGACATATCCCATTACCATACAGAACTGAACCTAACTGGGTCACACAAACAAGGGTTTGAATCTGGTGATCATCAATTGAACTGATCTAGTTCAATTGATCTGAATGAGATTCAATTAGGTTCAAGGAAAATCGTGCTAGCACTCGATTGAACCTAACGTTCTTCTTTTACTATCATAAATAAGTTGTCCTGTCTGAGCCAAAGGAGTTTGTGCTCAAACAGAAGGCCTTCTTATGGTCTGACTGGAGGTTGTCCAAGTCAGAAAAGGTTGTCTTATTTTGTAAGACATTACCTGCCATTTTTGGTCACCTGCCATTTCTTGTTCTTTGACTTTGGTCAAAAGTCTACCTTTGACTGGTCAAACGTTGACCATTCATCCTTTGACTTTTGACCACATGTCATGCACCTATTGGAGAGCTGGTGGGGGCTTGTCCCCCTGCCAGAACCTGGCAAGGAGAAGGGCGCACGCCAAGGGTGGCGTGAGCCCAAGTAGGAGGCGCCTAGGAGTCCTTGTTGGACAAGGACTCCATCTCCCTTTAGGATTCCAATGAGAGTTCTTCTAAGAATCCAGTTTGACTGGTCCAAGGCACTCTCCAAGTAGGAATCCAGGGGACTCTAATCCCACCAATCAGATTTAGATCTGATTTCACAAAGGGTTGTGATTGGTTGGGAGGAAGATGACTTGGATCACGCTTAGTCTATATAAGAGACCCAGCGCCCAAGTGAAATAATAATAAAGAAATAATCAAGAAGCAATCTTCCCACGCCCCAAGGCTGCCTCTCTCCCCTTTCTCCACGCCATACTCTCATCTCCCCTTGCTCTCCACGTCCAAAAGTGTTTTGGATTTGGATTGGTGCGATTTAGATCAAGAAAAGGAGATCAAAAGCAAGAAGGCTGCGCTGCTGCGAAGAACGACTGCAGATCTTCAAAAGGAGTTTTGAAGATCCTCCAGATCAGATCCAGATCTGATTTTTGGAGGCGTGATAGAGAAGAAGAGGATCTCCAGATCCAGCCCGAGTGGATACCGGTAGAGGCCAGGCGCTTGCGTGGCTTGATCCAGAACCTTCCGCTGCAAACAGGATCATCAACAGGGTAATAGGATTACCCTATTCAGGTAAATTGAATGTGATTTAATTTATCCTTTTCATTTAATTTTTATTAAATAAATAAGAATCAGATCTGAAGCATCCCTGATCTGATACAGATCTAAGAGAAAAAATTTTAAATATATCTCTTGATCTGATCAGATCTGAACGAACCTGGTCAGGGAAATCAGGATTTTCCCTTCATTTAGATATGGCACACATAATGAAGGCCATTGGATGGCCTTCTAACCTGATCAAAACCATTGATTATTGGCACCATAATGAAGAGTTGCAACTCTTCATGAGAAAACACGTAGAATTTTTCGAAGAGTCCTTCTGCTATAAGGCACCTCTTTGAATTAATTCTACATACTCCATGTGGCATTTTCTTCTGAAGGGGCACGAGATAAGCTGATGGACATGAGATATTAAATGGGAATAGGCATGAGAAAATTGAGGTGCCCCTACTATATTATAAATAGGGGTGCACTTCGGGAGTTCAAGTCATTCTGAACTCCTTTCTTTCTTACAAGAGGATTTCTTGTCCAATTTTCTTTATTCCTCTTTCTCTTGTCTAGATAAGGTCCTGATTTAAGGATAAAAAGTTTTTCAATAAGACAAAGAGATTAGAAATAAAAATTAAGAAGATAAGGAGCAAGAAAGGAAGGTAAGGAAAGGCTAGGTGGGTGACATTAAAGGATGAGGAAGGTTTTGCCCAAATAATTAAAATTCTTATCATAAGAATTTTAATTAAAATATTCAGAGGTGCTAGTGTCTTGATCAAGTTCCCATGTGGATCAACATTGGAGGGTGAACATCTGGGCACCTGGTGGAACCCCTGACGGACTATTGCTGACGATCAAGGTCAAATTAGGATTAAGCAATCAATGTTATGTTCCAATATCCTAATTTACGTTATAAATATATATTATATGATTTAAATTCTAGTAAGATGATCCAAGGGTTTTGGTTTGATTTAATAATTTCATAATTTTGCTTTGAAATTCATGCTTCCGCCCTATACACCAAATCCTACATGATCTTCATCAAATCATATTACCGACCTGGAGGAAACCTTCAAGATCCTTCAAAAATACAAGATGAAGCTGAATCCCACTATGTGTGCCTTCGGAGTAACTTTAGAAAAGCTTTTAAGATTTATGGTGTCAAGATGCGGCATTGAAGTAAATTTTGAGAAAATTCGAGCCATCCAGGAGATGACGGCCTTAAAGATATAAAAGAATTCCAACACCTAACAAGAAAGATGGCAGCTCTGAATCACTTTATTTCAAGATCGGCCGTGCATTGTATGCTCTTGTTCCAAGTGCTCAAGTAGCCAAAGAACTTCTGCTAGATCCTTGAATGCCTACAAGCCTTTAAAGAATTAATGAACTACCTCAGCTCACCTCCTCTCCTTGCCAAGCCTGAACCTGGTGAAAAGTTGTTCCTGTACTTGGTGGTATCTCCTACAACTATTGGGGCTGTCTTGGTTAGAGAAGAGGCAAAAATCTAGAAGTCGATCTACTACGTAAGCTGAGTTTTGAGGAATGCAGAAATGAGGTATACAAAATTAGAAAACCTAACCTATGCTTCATTGCTTGCAGCTAAGAAGCTTCGACCTTATTTTCGGGGATATATGGTCACACTTCTCACTGCTCAACCCATCAAAGCAATTTTTTAGCAGCCTAATACCTCTAGAAGAATAATGAAGTGGGCAATCGAGCTTACTAAGTTCGACATTAATTTTCAACCTCAACCATCTATTAAAGCTTAGATATTGGATGACTTCATAGTAGAATGCACCATCTTAGACACTATTGAACCTAAATAGTAAGAAGTCTATACTCCTAGTTTGTAGCCAAACTTTCTTGAGGAAAGAACAGATCTCTCTGAAGACTTCTGGGCCCTATATTTTGATGGTTCATCCAATGCCTCTAGGATGGGCACGGGCTTAATCTTGATCAATCTAGAAGAAATTATTACTGAATACGTAGTATGCTTCGAATTTTTGATAATAAATAATGGAGCAGAATATGAAGCCTTGATTGCCAGATTGAGGATAGATAAAGAATTGGAAGCAGACCATGTAAAAGTCTGTAGTAATTCTCAATTAGTGGTTAGGCAAGTTAATGGCAATTACGAAGCTTGGGAGGAAAGCATGAAGAAATACTTGAAAAATGTTGGAAGACTAATCTCAGCCTTTAGTAGCTTTAACATTCAGTAGATCCCCAGAGCAGAAAATGTAAGGACCGACCTTCTATCCAAATTGGCCACTTTGGTCCCAAATGAATTATCCAAGGAGATTTTCTTTGAAGTCCTACAACACCCAAGTTTAGAAGAATCCCTAATAGTAATACAAGTAGATCCAGAGTCCAGTTGGATCGATCCTCTAATCCTCTATCTCAAAGATGGCATCCTCCCTAGAAACCCTAAAGAAGCTTAGAAGTTGAAGAACCAAGCTTCTCGTTATGTCTTATATGAGAATAAATTATACAAGAGGTCGTATTCTTTGCCACTTCTCAAGTACCTCCGACCTTCTGAAGCTGATTATGCCTTAAAAAAAATTCATGAAGGTATATATGAAAATCATCTTAGGATCAGATCATTATCTTACAAACTACTTCATCAAGGGTACTATTGGCCGACTATGCAATAAGATGCCACTTATTATGTGAAGAAATATGACTGATGTTAGAGAAACGCCAACATTCAGAGGTAGCCAGCTTCATAGCTCACACCTCTGAGCGCTCCTTGGCCATTTGCACAATGGCGAATGGACATACATAGGCCCTTTTTCGTGGCATCTAGGCAGCAAAAATTTCTTTTAGTGGCAGTGGATTATTTCACTAAGTGGGTTGAGGCCTAACCCCTAGCAAAGATCACTAAAGATAATATGCAAGATTTTATTTGAAAGTCAATTATCTGCAGATTCAATCTACCTTAGACTCTCATCACTGATAATGGTCACCAGTTTATGGAAGCAAAATTTGCCGAGTTTTGTGAAGACCTACACCTTCCATCACTTTATATCAGTAGCTTACTCATAGGCAAATGATGAAGCTAAGGTAACCAATAGGACTATGTTTCAGAAAATTAAAGCAATGCTTGAAAGGACAAAGGAAACATGGATAGACAAGCATTATCATGTTCTCTAAGCTTACAAAACCACCTAAAGATTGCCAAATGGAGAGACTCCATTTACCTTTTAGGACTGAGGCAATTATCCCACTTGAATTGAAACTTTCTTTGGTGCAAATTGAAGCCTTTGCTGAATAGAATAATTAACAGGATCTTGAGCAAACCTCGATCTGTTGGAAGAAAAGCAAGAAAAGGCCCAAATTTGAATGATAGCTTACAAGCATAAGATGGCTCACTACTACAATGCCAAAGTCAGAAGTAAGATTTTTAAAGTAGAAGATCTGATGCTATAGTGAGCAGATATTTTACAGCCATAAAAACTAAGGAAAGTTCATCCCAAAATGGGAAGGCCCCTATGAGGTTGTGAAAATTATCCGACCGGGAGCTTATTATCTAAAGGGGCTTGGAGGGGCTATACTCCCACGACCTTGAAACTTAGAAAACTTATGAATGTACTATCGATAACTCTATTTTCAATATTTCTTTTTTAACATCTGTGTCTTTGGTGTAAAATTGTGCAATGGTAGAAAATTATACAATCAAACTTCATTCTCAAATGAAGTAGAAGACCTCCAATTCTTAAACAGAAGGTTAACCTCGTCTTAATGAGAATGAAGACTTTCGATTCTTAAATAGGAGGTTAACCTTATCTTAATGAGGGTGAAAACCTCCAATTCTTAAATAGGAGGTAATGGGGAGAGGCCCTCTCAATGGCTTTTTTGTGCCCGGACAATCTTGTTAGGAATAGGAGGTGGATTTTGTACTAATAAGGAATCAGCCAACCAAATCGAAAATAGAAAAAGAAACTCATCCTGACATGGATAAAGTCTCCATGGGAGATTGAAGACCTTCGATTCTTAAACAAGAGGTAATGAAGAGAGGCCCTCTCAATGATCCTTTTGTACCCTAGCAACCATGTTAGAAATTGAAGGTCGACCTCGTCCTAATTGAAGGAAAATCTAGATTTTTCGGACTAGGTTCGTTCAGATCTGATCGGATCAAAAGGTATATTTTAAAAAATTTTTTCTTTATTCCAAATCAGATCTAGGATGTTTTAGATTTGATTCTTATTATTTTAATAATTAAAATAAAATTTAGATAAATTAAATTAGATTTAATTTATCTTGAAGCAGGGTAATCCTATTACCCGTTGATGATCCTGTAAGCATCGAAAGATTTTGGATCTAGCCACGCAAGTGCCTGACCTCTACCGGTATCCACTCAGGCTAGATCTAAACATCCTCTTCTTCTCTATCACTTCTCCAAAAATTAGATCTGAATCTAATTTGGAGGATCTTCAAAACACCTTTCAAAGATCAGTAGTTATCCTTTGCAGCAACGCAGCCTTCTAGCTTTCTATCGCCTTTCTCTCATCTGGGTTGCACCAACTAAGATCCCAAACTACTTTGGGCGTGGAGAGGAGAGGGAGAAGATGGGCTTGCCATGGAGGAGGAGGAGAGAGCCAGCCTTGGGGCCTGGGAATTATGTGTTTACTTTGAGTTGGGCGTAGGGTCTTATTTGTAGACTATGCATGATCCAACTCCTCTTCTTCCCAACCAATCACAATATTTTGTAAAATCAAATCTAAATCTGATTGGTGGGAATAGAGTTTCCTTGGATTCATCCTTAGATGGTGCCTAAGATCAGTCAAACTTGGTTCTTAGGAGGAGTTTATTTGAAATCCAAAACGAAGATTGAGTCCTTGTCCAATAGGGACTCCTGGGCGCCTCCAGCTTGGGTGCATGCCAAGGGTGGCGTGCGCCCTCCTCCTTGCTAGGTTTTGGTAGGAGGACAAGCCCCCACCAGCTCTTCAATAGGTGTGCGACATATGGATAGAAGTCAAAGTGTCAATGGTCAACATTTGACCAATCAAAGGTCAACTTTTGACCAAAGTCAAAGGACGAGAAATGGTAGGTGACCAAAAATGGCAGGTATTGTCTTACAAAATAAGACAATCCTTTTCTGACCTAGACAAGCTCCAGTCAGACCATGTGAAGGTCTCTGATCGAACACAAACTCCTTTGGCTCAGTTAGGACAACTATTTATGATAGTAAAAGAAGAGCGTTAGGTTCAATCGAGTGCTAGCACGATTTTCTTAAACCTAATTGAATCTCATTCAGATCAATTGAACTGGAACAGTTCACTTGATGATCACCAGATTCAAACCCTTATTTGTGTGATCTAGTTAGGTTCAGTTTTGTATGGTAATGAGATATGTCATGATCTCTATCATTGACATCATCGAAACTCCTTTCGATGGATCAGAACTCTTCTAATTCGAACAGCTAGAATGATCGATCATCTAAATCATTCTAATTGCTCCTAAAATCTATCAGTGACACCTAGCAGTATATGGTGGCAATCCATCAGAGCTTAATGCGAACCTCTTGGTGCAGCTATCTATGTGATTAAGTTCTTCTATCTTGAGCCCCGATCAGATTAGGGTTAAGTTGAACTCATCAAACCCTAGTTTCTATCATATGATGTAATCATTCGATTCAAGTCCAATGTGAAAACCTAAATAGAAACTCTTTCTATTATTTCACTCTGCCATGGCCATGGGCTTCTGAACTTGATTCTCATGATCATCATAGGGCTGCTCCTCTACCACCGAGGTAGATAGATTCCATCTTGATGCAATCCAGTTCCTACAACAAACATGCTATAGCCAACATACACCTCAAGGTTCCGAATGGCTAGGAGACTGAGTAATGGTGTAGTCAAATTATAACACCCTCAAGGTGAACTACCGATGCACCTGAGGTTAAAGAATCACACACATCACTACAGCATCAAGTCAGTCACTGACGAGAAGGTAGACTTCCTAATGACTACTTGAGGTGGTCACGCTCAGTGCCCTCGTTCGCTAATGAGTACCTATACTCTCACTCCAGTGTCTTCACACCGTAGACTCAAGACCCATCTACTAAAGAGGAGCGATTGTATACCAACCTTCCGAATCAATCACCATCCTCGTGATGATCCTATGGTCGGAAGCATTTTATGAGTTAATAATGATTATTCATGTCTTAAATTTTTGACTCTTAAAAATATGAATTATCATTACCATTAGCTCAAAGGAAGTATCACAGACACTAAATACACATATATGATAGAAAATAACCCATTTTATTGATTATGATCAAAATTACAATTTTGCCCCTAAAAGTGTATTACAAGTGTTAGCCAATTATGGCTTCTAGGGCACATATATCTAACAATCTCTCACTTATCCTAAAGCCAATTGGCTACAAGTATAAGTCCCATCTTCTCAAGGTGGGCTTCGATCTTTTGTTGTCCCAACGGCTTCGTAAGTGGGTCTGCCATATTATTTGTGGAATTGACTCTCTTGACCTCGACATAACCCTTTGCGATGTAATCACGGATGAGGTGGTATCGCAGCTCAATGTGCTTGAATTTTTGGTGAAACCTTGGCTCCTTAGCAAGGGCTCTAGCGCCATTGTGTCGCAGTATAGAGGAATGGCATCTGATGGCATTACTCCGATTTTTGTAGCAAACTTCTTATACCAGAATGCTTCCTTCGCAGCCTCTGATGCAGCGATATATTCTGCTTTCATGGTGGAATCTGCTATCATGGTTTGCTTAGAACTCTTCCAGTAGACAGCACCACCATTGCACACAAACAGACTCTCAGATGTCGACTTTCGATCATCCACATCGGACATAAAATCCAAGCCTATGTATCCGTGGACTTGGAGTTCTCCATTACCAAAGACCAACATCATATCCTTAGTTCTTTTTAAGTACTTAAGGATACATTTCACAGAAGTCCAGTGTTCTTTACCTGGATTTGACTGATATATGCTTGTGACACTCACAGCATGGGCTATATCAGGTCGTCTACATAGCATGGTATACATAAGGCTCCCTATTGCAGAAGCATAAGGGATTTGCTCATGCATTCTATTTTCCTCATGT
>QRFJ01007450.1:0-132801 GCA_006176705.1 Cocos nucifera
ATGAAGAAATGACAGATGACAAAAATAGTATGAATTATTTACAAAATAAGACAAACCCTTTTTTGACCTAGACAGGCTCCAGTCTGACCAAGTGAAGGCCTCTGATCGAGCACAAACTCCTTTGGCTCAGTCAGGACAACTATTTATGATAGTAAAAGAAGAACGTTAGATTCAATCGAGTGCTAGCACGATTTTTTTGAACCTAATTGAATCTCATTAGATCAATTGAACTGGATCAGTTCAATTGATGATCACCATATTCAAACCCTTGTTTGTGTGATCCAGTTAGGTTCAGTTCTGTATGGTAATGAGATATGTCATGATTTCTATCATCGACATCATCAAAACTTCTTTCGATGGATCAAAACTCTTTTGATTCGAACAGCTAGAATGATCGATCATCTAAATCATTCTAATTGCTCCCAAAATTCATCGGTGATACCTAGCAGTATATGGTGGCTACCCATCAGAGCTGAATGCGAATCTCTTGGTGCAGCTACCTATATGATTAAGTTCTTCTATCTTGACCCCCGATCAGATTAAGGTTAAGGTGAACTCGTCAAACACTAGTTTCTGTCATATGATGTAATCATTCGATTCAAGTCTGATGTGAAAACCTAAATAAAATTTTTTTCTATTATTTCACTCTGCCATGGCCATGGGCTTCTGGACTTGATTCTTATGATCATCATAGGGCTGCTCCTCTACCACCGAGGTAGATAGATTCCATTCTTGATGCAATCCAATTTCTACAATGAACATGCTATAGCCAACATACACCTCAGGGTTTCGAATGGCTAGGAGATCGAGTTATGGTGTAGTCAAACTATAACACTCTCAAGGTGAACTACCAATGCAACTCAAGTCAAAGAACCAAACAACCACCAGCATCAGTAGTCAGTCTTGATGAGAAGGTAGACTTTCTAATGACTACTCGAGGTGATCACGCTCAGTGTCCTCATTCTTTAACGAGTATCTGTACTCTTGCTCTGGTGTCTCCACACCGTAGACTCAAGACTCATCTATTAAAGAAAAGCGATTGTACACCAATCTTCTGGATCAATCACCATCCTCATGATGATCCTATGGTCGGAAGCATTTTATGTATTAATAATGATTATTCATATATTAAATTTTCAACTCTTGAAAATATGAATTATTATTATCAACTCAAAGGATGTATCATAGACACTAAATACACATATGTGATAGAAAATAATCTATTTTATTGATTATAGTTAAAATTATAATTTTGCCCCTAGAAGTGTATTACAAGTGTCAGCTAATTTTGGCTTCTAGGGCACATATATCCAACACATCCCAGACGGCATGAAGCTCTATAATCGAGACTGAAGGCTCGAAATGTGAGAGCTATAAGATCGATTCCCTAGAGTTTAGAAGATTTGGAACCAGGAACCAAAGACTTCCTACCAGAATGAGATGGCAGCATTGATGAATAGATACCAAGAGATGGACGGCTAATAGAGAGAGAGGAGAAGAGAGTAGGATTTCAGAGAGAAAAGAGATTTCTCTTACACTTGTGCTTAAACATTACAAATACATAGTATATATATATAAGCCCTGAGCCAATATGACTTAACCTTAAAAATCTTTTCTAGGCTAACCTGTTAGATATATGTGCCATAGAAGCCAGAATTGGCTGACACTTGTAATACACTTCTAGGGGCAAAATTGTAATTTTGACTATAATTAATAAAATGGGTTATTTTCTATCACACCTATATATTTAGTGTCTGTGATACATCCTTTGAGTTAATGGTAATGATAATTCATATTTTCAAGAGTTGGAAAATTTAAGATATGAATAATCATATTAACTCATAACAAGCTCCGACCATAGGATCATCACGAGGATGGTGATTTGATCCGGAATGTTGTGTACGATCGCTTCTCTTTAGTAGATGAGTCTTGAGTCCTACGGTGTGGAGACACCGGAGCGAGAGGATAGTACTCGTTAGAGAACGAGGGCACTGAGCGTGACCACCTCGAGTAGTCATTAGGAAGTCTACCTTCTCGTCAATGACTGACTCGATGCTGCAGTAGTGTGTCTGGTTCTTTGACCTGAGATGCATCGACAGTTCACCTTGAGGGTGTTATAGTTTGACTACACCATTACTCGGTCTCCTAGCCATATGAAACCCTGAGGTGTATGTTGGCTATGACATGTTCATTGTACGAACTGGATTGCATCAAGATGGGATCTATCTACCTCGATGGTAGAGGAGCAGCCCTATGATAATCATGAGAATCAAGTCCTAAAGCCCATGGCCATGGCAGAGTGAAATAATAGAAAGAGTTTCTATTTAGATTTTCACATTGGACTCGAATCAAATGATTATATCATATGACAGAGACTAGGGTTTGACGAGTTTACCTTAACCCTAATCTGATCGGGGCTCAAGATAGAAGAACTTAATCACACAGGTAGCTGCACCAAGAGGTTCGCATTCAGCTCTGATGGGTTGCCACCATATACTGCTAGGTGTCACTGGTGGATTTTGGGAGCAATTAGAATGATTTAGATAATCAATCATTCTAGCTGTTCGAATCAGAAGAGTTCTGATCCATCGAAAGGAGTTTCGATGATGTCTATAATAGAGATCATGACATATCCCATTACCATACAGAACTGAACCTAACTGGGTCACACAAACAAGGGTTTGAATCTGGTGATCATCAATTGAACTGATCTAGTTCAATTGATCTGAATGAGATTCAATTAGGTTCAAGGAAATCGTGCTAGCACTCGATTGAACCTAACGTTCTTCTTTTACTATCACAAATAAATTGTCCTGACTGAGCCAAAGGAGTTTGTGCTCAATCAGAGGCCTTCATATGGTCTAACTGGAGGTTGTCCAAGTTAGAGAAGGTTGTCTTATTTTATAAGACATTACCTGCCATTTTTGGTCACCTGCCATTTCTTGTTCTTTGACTTTGGTCAAAAGTATACCTTTGACTGGTCAAACGTTGACCATTGACACTTTGACTTTTGACCACATGTCATGCACCTATTGGAGAGCTGGTGGGGGCCTGTCCCCCTACCAGAACCTGGCAAGGAGAAGGGCGCACGCCAAGGGTGGCGTGAGCCCAAGTAGGAGGCGCCTAGGAGTCCTTGTTGGACAAGGACTCCATCTCCTTTTTGGATTCCAATTAGAGTTCTTCTAAGAACCAACTTTGACTGGTCTTAGGCGCCCTCTAAGAAGAATCCAGGGGTCTCTATTCCCACCAATCAGATTTAGATCTGATTTCACAAAGGGTTGTGATTGGTTGGGAGGAAGAGGAGTTGGATCACGCTTAGTCTATAAATAAGACCCTGCGCCCAACCCTAATGCAATGCAATTCAATTGAGAAACCCCACACCCCAAGGCTGCCTCTCCCCTCCTTCTCCATGCCATAGTCTCTTCTCCCCTTGCTCTCCATGTCCAAAAGTGTTTTGGATTTAGGTTGGTGCGATTCAGATCAAGGAAAGGCGATCAAAAGCAAGAAGGCTGCGCTGCTGCAAAAGGACGACTGCAGATCTTCAAAAGAGTTTTGAAGATCATCCAGATCAGATCCAGATCTGATTTTTGGAGGTGTGATAGAGAAGAAGAGGATCTCCAGATCCAATCCGAGTGGATACCGATAGAGGCCAGGCGCTTGCGTGGCTAGCTCCAAAACCTTCCGCTGCAATCAGGATCATCTACAGGGTAATAGGATTACCCAAATCAGGTAAATTAAATTTGATTTAATTTATCTTATTTTATTTTATTTATTAAAATAATAAGAATCAGATCTGAAACATATCAAGATCTAATTGGGATCAAGAGAATTTTTGAAATATATCTCTTGATCTAATCAGATCTGGACGAACCTGGACCGAGAAATCAGAATTTTCCTTCAACTTAACCCATACATGAAAGCACTTACCCAAGTTCATATCTTGCATGCTCTCATTCCTATGACTAAAGATCTAGTCCTATGCATGAATTGGCCACCTTAAAATCTCTTAATTCAGGCCTTAAGATCTCTTGAATTATACCCAATCCAAGACCAAATAAAAAATCCCATGCTCATCTATCCGCCTGTCCGAGCTGGCTCGACGAAGACTCGAGTTGACTCAACCATCTGTCAAGTCACAGAAACTCGAGAATATGTTCTCTATTTGTTTGAGAGAGATAGCTCAATTTTGGTTCGAGCCATCTTGGCCTATATCTGAGCCAATCCGATAGTGTATCAACCCTCCATCTCAGCTGATACAACTTCTGCCATTTCAAGCCTTCAAGAGCCACCATCTTGACTCCTTCACGGTCTCTCAAGACTTGGAAGCACCACCCTTTCTCTTTCAATCTCCATCTTGGTGCCCTAAGGCTTGGGGCAACTCCATCCTATTCATCAAATGCATCAGTGCCACATATATATGAAAGCTGTCCCACGGAAGAACCTTTGTTAGTGCATCAGCTGGATTCTCCTTGGTATGAACCTTCACCAGCTCCACCTCACCATTCTCCATGAGCTCTTTGATCTAGTGATATCTAATGTTGATGTGTTTTGTCCTCGCATGGTAGACTAAGTTCTGAGCAAGTAATAGTGTACTTTGGCTATCGTAGTGCACCTTAACGACCTTCTATGCAAGGCCCATCTCCAATGCCAATTTCTTCAGCCATAATGCCTCTTTTGTAGCTTCTATAATGCCGATGTACTCTACCTCAGTGGTAGACAAGGCCGTTATGGGCTGCAAGCATGATCTCCATGAAATGGGACCTTCATTCGAGCAAAATATGAATCCTATCATCGAACGCTGAGTGTTCACATCTCCACCAAAATCTGCATCCACAAATCCCTCTATTGACCCTTGAGTCTCCTTGGACATATTGGAGTATCCCTCGGCACCACCTTGCTGTCCATAGTTGATGCCGATTCTAACAGTGCCTACCAAGTATCTGAAGATACTTTTCAGTGCTCGCTAGTGTTTTCTATCAGGTTGTACCATGAATCTGCTCCCTGACTCACTGCACAGGCTATGTCTGGCCTACAACACACCATGGTGTACATTAAACTTTTCACACTAGCAACATATGGGACTCTCTCCATATCCTAAGCCTCTTCCTCAGTATGTGGCGATGTAGTCTTTGAAAGTCTGTGTTACCGGCAAGTGGCAGCGTTGCTAGTTTGGCTTTCTTCATCCTAAATCTCTCTAAGATTTTTCGAATGTAACTATCCTAAGATAAATGTAGTACTTTCTTATCCCGATTTTTAATGATTTTCATGCCTAAGATGTTCCTTGTAGGCCCTAAATCCTTCATTTCGAACTTTCAAGATAAAACAGCCTTCAGTTCTTGCATAACTTTCTTACTTTTGCATGCTATTAGTATGTCATCTATGTACAAGAGTAAGAACATCCAAAACCCATCTTTCAGAGATTGAACATACACACAAGGATCAAATTCATACCTAAAAAGGCCAATGCTCCTCATGAAGGTGTCGAAGTGCTTGTACCACTACCTCGATGACTGCTTTAGCCCATACAACGACTTCTATAGCAAACATACATTTTCTTCTATTTCAGGCTCTCTGAACCCTGGTGGTTGCTCTATGTAGATGCTCTCCTCTAGATATCTATGAAGAAATACCATCTTGACATCCAACTGCTCCAACTCCAAGTCTTGAGCTGCAATGATGCTCAGCAGCATCCTGATCGACATATGTCTGATGATCGGAGAGAAAACTTTGCCGAAGTTGATGCCTTCCTTCTGGGAGTATCCTTTGGCCACCAATCTCACTTTGTACCTGATACCTCCCTACTTCTAAGGCCTTTCCTTGTATTGGTAAACTCATTTGCTTCCAATGGGCTTCTTCTCCTATGGCGGCTGCACCAAATGCCACGTCTGATTCTTTTGGAGAGCTTGCATTTTCTTAGCCATAGCTTGAACCCACTTATCACTGTCTTGGCTCTCCATGACCTCCTCATAGGTGTAGGGGTTTCCATTCGCTATCACCAGGGCGTATGATACTAAATCTCCAAAGTCATATCGATCTGGCTGTGGCACGTTCTTCTTTAGCTTATGGCAACCTCGATCTCGATCCTTGATCTAGTTTGCTCCTACCGGACCTCCTGGCTTCTAACCCCCATTTTAGTTCTCTCCACGTATGGAGACTCCTTTGAAGAGTCCACTTGAATCTCAAGTCCTTCTGGTACTCCTGCAAGTGGAAAAATAGAATAAGAAATTAGTTGACCAACTTTGCCATGTTGGATCTCTTGCTGCTCCTGCTGTCCTTCCATGCCATCTTGCCTATTCAGAGCTGAGTTTTCATCAAAGGCCACATCCTTACTAATGACGACCTTCTTCTCCAAGGGATCCCATAGTCGGTATCCCTTAACACCTCACATATATCCCAAGAATATCATCTTCTTTGCCTTAGCATCCAATTTACTCTGCTTACTAGCATCAATGTGCACAATACCATGCACCCAAACACCCTTAGATGGTTAAGATTTATACTTCTTACAGACCATTCCTCCTCTAAAATTTCTCCATATAACCTGGTGTGAGATGATTGATTTACCAAATAGCAGGCTGCGTCCACTGAATCTACCTAGAACACCTTAGAAAGCCCTACCTGCAGCCTCATACATCTTGCTTTCTCTATAAGGGTCCTGTTTATTCTCTCGGCCATCCTATTTTGCTGAGGAGTCTCCTTCACCGAGAAGTATCTTTTGATACCATACTCCTCACAAAAAACTTGAAACTCCTTGCTGGTGTACTTTTCACCATTGTCGGATCATAAATACTCCACACTTCTCTTCTATTCCTTCTCTATCTCGACCTTCCAAACTTTAAATTTAGTGAAGACTTTTGATTTCTTTCTTATGAAGTAGATCCAAACCTTTCTCGAGAAATCATCTATCAAGGTCATGAATTATCTTGCTCTATTTCTAGCTGAAACTAGAGCCGGCCCTATGAACAAGATCTAGTGGGGCTGCACTGTAGGCTGTGCTGACTGCAAACTAAACTTTTCTCTATTTTTCCATCTAACATATGTGAGCTCAAAAGTGGCACTCCTAAGTCTTGGAAACATGAGGAGACAGGTCATGGAAAGACAAGAGTGAGCTAGAAGAGAAATTAGCTCTCCTAGCAAAGTTTAGAAACTGGATTGGCTCACCTTGAGACTAAGCCGGCTAAGTTGAAAATTGGACTGGCTCAGTTCAGGACTTGGTCGGCTAGGTCTTAGAGAAAAATTCAGATAGAGATTAGTATTTTTGGAACTGTAGGCATGGTACATAACAGACTGGCTCAGTTTTCATGGGTTATTATTTTATGTACGTGGGTTGTTTGAATTTAAAAAATTTTTCTATAAGCTTGGGCTTGACCCTTTGTAAAGTATATATACTGAAAATAGGTCAAGATTGTAGAGGCTGAGATATACTTAATAAAATCTCTTTTCTTCCAAAAATCTCTTCTTCTCTTCTTTTCTATTTCTTGAATTATTTGATCGTGCTTTCGTAGTAATCTCTAAGATGTTCTTCCTTGTTGCTTGGCTGATCACCAGTGGCCATGCTGGTCCGTGTGGAAAGAGCGCGTATTTTCAATAATTGATATCAGAGTGGTATTGCATAGAAGGAAGGAAGACACCTAAGGTTTACTACATCTAGGATCTGTTGCATCAGATTTTATCCTAAAACTTTTAGTTTGCTTCATGGTTGTCTCTAGATTGAGGTGGAGATTATTTACACGGAGGAATGGTGATACAAAAGTTTGGAAAGAGGATCTAGAGCTAGTTAGATCTTCTTTAAAGGATAGTTTTGCTGGTGTGTGTGATCATGAAGCATGTTAGGGATTTGTTCTTGACTTATTTAAAGTCATGGGATCAAGTGGATTCAAGATAGATTTTGAGAAGTTTGATGGTAAGAAAACTTTATCCTATGGTAGCAAAGAGTAAAGGACTTGTTGGTTCAGCAGAGGATCTACAAGATCTTGACAAAAGAAAGGCCAAAAAAGATTAGTCCTGAGGATTGGGAAGAGTTGGATGAAATTACTTTTAGCACAATCTGGATGAGCTTGGTCGATCAGGTTTTGCCTGAGGTTTGCACAGAGACTACGGCAAAGGAGCTCTAGGAGAGACTGGAGAACACATACATGAGAAAGAACATGACCAATAAGCTATGGTTGAAGAAACAGTTGTATAGTTTGAGGATGCCCGAAGGTGAAGATCTTGTTGCACATATCCAAAGGTTCAATCAGGTATGTTCTGAGGTAATGAGTTTGGATGTGAAGATCAACAAGAAGGATCGGACGTTACTGCTATTATGTTTTCTCTCAGGTTCGTATGATGGTCCTATAACAACTTTAGTTTATGAAAAGAAGATATTAAACTATGAAGAGATTATTGGTGTGCTCAGATTAAATGAGCAAAGAAAGAAGATCTGCAAGGGAGCCCCTAAGTCTGAGATCTTGGCTGTGAATGAAAGATAAGAAAGATCAAAGGAGAAGGCAAGAGAAAAATCCAACGGTAGGTCAAAATCTCAGGATCAAAGGATGATGACATTGAAATGTTATAAATATCATTAGCCTAAATATCTGAGGAGAAATTATCTTCTTTTGAGATCAAAAAAAAGAAAGACCAATAAGAAAGATGATACAGCTTCTATGAGCTGTGAAGAAAACCTGCTAGTTGTATCAGATGGATCCATAGATGTGATACTATGTAGATATTGAATTTAGCAAACTTACACCACTATACTTTTCTTCGGGGGTGGTTTGCTATCTACCAAAAGGTTGATAGTGGAAGTGTCAGTCTTGGAGATGAACATCTATGCCATGTAGCTAGAGTTGGCTCTATCAGGGTAAGGATGTACGATGGCATAATTCATACATTATCAAATGTCAGGCATGTACTGGAGTTGAAAAAAAAATTGATCTCTTTGGGCTACTTGGAGGAGTAGGGTTATCTTTTTAGTAGCCAGGCTAGGAGTGGATGTATGAAAATTTCTAAGGAAGCTTTGGTGGTGATGAAGATAGAAGACTGAGCAACAATCTTTATAGAATGAAAGGCTTAGTGGTGAATGATAATGCAGAAGTGTTAGCAGTGGCACAGGAGGAGCATAATTTATATCAGCTGTGGTACTATCGGATGAATCATATGAGTAACCGTAGGCTCACAGAACTAAGAAGAAGAGGTATCATTTCAGTCTTGAAGAAGGAGGGCATAGATTTTTATGAGCCATGCATCTTTGGTAAATAGCATAGGATGAAGTTTGTCAAAAGTACTAAGCACAGTGAGGGAGTGTTGGATTTAGTGCACTTGAATGTGTGGGAACCAGCTCCTATATTAGCTAGAGGTGGGGCAAATACTTTATCGCTTTCATTGATGATTTCTTAAGGAAGGTGTGGGTTTATCTGATCAGAGAAAAATCAGAGGTATTTGCCCGATTGAGAGCCTGGAGAGTTGAGGTAGAAAAGGAGTCACGAAGACAGGTGAAGTGTCTGAGATCAAAAAATGGAGGAGAGTATACAAGCCTAGAGTTCAGAAAATATTGTGAGGAAAATGGCATCAAATGCCATTACACGGTGAAGATGACTTTTCAGTAGAATGGTATCACAGAAAGGATGAATCGTGAAGGAAAATCCTGATTTCCCGGTCCAGGTTCGTCCAGATCTGATTAGATCAAGAGATATATTTCAAAAATTTTTTCTTGATCTCAATCAGATCTTGATATATTTCAGATCTAATTCTTATTATTTTAATAAATAAAATAAAACAAGATAAATTAAATCAAATTCAATTTACCTGATTTGGGTAATCCTATTACCCTGTAGATGATCCTGATTGCAGCGGAAGGTTCTGGATCTTAGCCACGCAAGCGCCTGGCCTCTACCGGTATCCACTCGGGTTGGATCTGGAGATCCTCTTCTTCTCTATCACACCTCCAAAAATCAGATCTGGATCTGATCTGGAGGATCTTCAAAACTCTTTTGAAGATCTGCAGTCGTCCTTTTGCAGCAGCGCAGCCTTCTTGATTTTGATCGCCTTTCCTTGATCTGAATCGCACCAACCTAAGTCCAAAACTCTTTTGGACGTGGAGAGCAAGGGGAGAAGAGACTATGGCATGGAGAAGGAGGGGAGAGGCAGCCTTGGGGCGTGGGGTTTCTCAATTGAATTGCATTCCTTAGAATTAGGGTTGGGCGCAGGGTCTTATTTATAGACCTCTTGTGATCCAACTCCTCTTCCTCTCAACCAATCACAACCCTTTGTGAAATCAGATCTAAATCTGATTGGTTGGAATAGAGACCCCTGGATTCCTCCTTAGAGGGCGCCTAAGACCAGTCAAACTGGATTCTTAGTAGAACTCTGATTGGAATCCAAAAGGGAGGTGGAGTCCTTGTCCAACAAGGACTCCTAGGCGCCTCCTACTTGGGCTCACGCCACCCTTGGCGTGCGCCCTTCTCCTTGCCAGGTTCTGGCAGGGGGACAGGCCCCCACCAGCTCTCCAATAGGTGCATGACATGTGGTCAAAAGTCAAAGGGGTCAATGGTCAACGTTTGACCAGTCAAAGGTAGACTTTTGACCAAAGTCAAAGAACAAGAAATGGCAGGTGACCAAAAATGGCAGGTAATGTCTTACAAATAAGACAACCTATTCTAACTTGGACAACCTCCAGTTAGACCATATGAAGGCCTCTGATTGAGCACAAACTCCTTTGGCTCAGTCAGGACAACTTATTTGTGATAGTAAAAGAAGAACGTTAGGTTCAATCGAGTGCTAGCACGATTTCCTTGAACCTAATTGAATCTCATTCAGATCAATTGAACTAGATCAGTTCAATTGATGATCACCAGATTCAAACCCTTGTTTGTGTGATCCAGTTAGGTTCAGTTCTGTATGGTAATGGGATATGTCATGATCTCTATCATCGACATCATCGAAACTTCCTTTCGATGGATCAGAACTCTTCTGATTCGAACAGCTAGAATGATCGATCATCTAAATCATTCTAATTGCTCCCAAAATCCACCAGTGACACCTAGCAGTATATGGTGGCAACCCATCAGAGCTGAATGTGAACCTCTTGGTGCAGCTACCTGTGTGATTAAGTCCTTCTATCTTGAGCCCCGATCAGATTAGGGTTAAGGTAAACTCGTCAAACCCTAGTCTCTGTCATATGATGTAATCATTCGATTCGAGTCCAATATGAAAATCTAAATAGAAACTCTTTCTATTATTTCACTCTACCATGGCCATGGGCTTCTGGACTTGATTCTCATGATCATCATAGGGCTACTCCTCTACCACCGAGGTAGATAGATTCCATCTTGATGCAATCCAGTTCCTACAATGAACATGTCATAGCCAACATACACCTCAGGGTTCCATATGGCTAGGAGACCGAGTAATGGTGTAGTCAAACTATAACACCCTCAAGGTGAACTGCCGATGCATCTCAGGTCAAAGAACCAGACACACTACTGCAGCATCGAGTCAGTCATTGACGAGAAGGTAGACTCCCTAATGACTACTCGAGGTGGTCACGCTCAGTGCCCTCGTTCTCTAACGAGTACCTGTACTTTCGCTCCGGTGTCTCCACACCGTAGACTCAAGACTCATCTACTAAAGAGAAGCGATCGTACACCAACCTTCCGGATCAATCACCATCCTCGTGATGATCCTATGGTCGGGAGCTGTTTATGAGTTAATAATGATTATTCATGTCTTAAATTTTCAACTCTTGAAAATATGAATTATCATTACCATTAACTCAAAGGATGTATCACAGACACTAAATACACAGGTGTGATAGAAAATAACCCATTTCATTAATTATAGTCAAAATTATAATTTTGCCCCTAGAAGTGTATTACAAGTGTCAGCCAATTCTGGCTTCTAGGGCACATATATCTAACAAATCGGACACTAATCGAGAAGGTACGAAGTTTGAGGCTACAGACATCACTCCTAAAGTTCTTTTAGGGTGATGCTCTAACTTTTTTTATTTTCTTGTGAATAGGTCTCCTCATCATAAGCTGAATGGAGGCATTTCAAAGAAGATCTAGAGTGAAAACAAGGTGGAGCTTGACCATCTAAAAGTCTTTGGTTGCACAATCTATGCACATGTGGAGGCAATTGAGAGGAGCAAATTGGATCCAAAATTTTAAAAGATGACATTCATAGGGTATCCACAAGGAGTCAAGGGGTACCTATTATGGAACTCTCAGGCACAAAAGTCTGTGATCAATAGGAACATTATCTTTGATGAGAAGAACATCTTGAGGAGGTCTGGGATAGATGGAACTAGAAAAATAAAGATAAACAGTGATGGCTAGTCAGAGAATGATGGCATGCAGGCTACATCCACTTATAGGAGTGTTCTTGTTGAGATGGAGCTGGACAGAAAAGTATTATCTCAGATTGAAAATTAGCATGGAGGGTTGGCAGTTCAGATAGATGTATAGGAGTAGCTACAAATATTAGGCAGAGATATGCCAGTGGGAGTAGCTTTGCACAAGCCCTAGCGTACTATTAGGAGGCTGGTCAGATATGGCATTGATGAGATTATCTCCTATGCACTCATCACTACTAATGGAGATCTAGAGAATTATGCAGAGGCCATGGAGAGTGAGGATCATGATTCATGGATGCAGGCCATGATGGAGATGGAATCACTTGAGAAGAATCAAACATGATAGCTGATGGATCTTTCAGAGGATGCTCGACCTATTGGCTCAAAGTGGGTGTTCATAAAGAAAGAGGCACCTTCAGAATAGGGTGGAGTCAGATTCAAAGTAAGACTGATAGCAAAGGGATACTCACAAAGGAAAGGGATTGACTACATAGAAATTTTCTCTTCTGGGTGCGTCATACATCTATTCAAGTTTCGCTGTCATTAGTAGTACAACATAACATGAAATTGAAATAGATGGACGTGAAGACAGCCTTTCTTCATGGGACTTTGGAGGAAAGAATCTTCATAAAGCAGCTAGACGATTTCATGAAGATGGGATAGGAAGAAAAGATGTGTTTACTCAGGAAGTCTTTGTATGGCTTGAAATAATCTCCTCATTAGTGGCATTGAAGGTTTGATAGTTTTGTCTTGAGCCTGGGTTTCAGTAGATGTGAACATGATCGCTATGTCTATATCAAGGATGTAGATGACGAGGATGCTCTGTACCTATTACTATATATAAATGATATGCTCATAGCTAGTAGAAGCATGGATGCTGTGAAAAGATTGAAAAGGACATTATCATTTGAGTTTGAGATGAAAGATTTGGATCCAGCTGAGAAAATCCTTGGAATTAAGATTTGCAAAGATAGGTGCAAAGGAGTGCTCCATTTGTCAAAAAAAAGTATGTCTAGAAAGTTCTGGAGAGGTTTGGAATGGAGAAGGCCAAACCTATAAAGACGTCATTATCGAGCCATATATCTTTTCCCAAGTTACAAAGCCCCCAGTCAGAAGAGAAGAGAGAGTATATAAAATGAATTTCTTATGCAAATGCTGTAGGCAGTGTGATGTACACTATGGTATGCTGTAGATCAGATATAGCACATGCAGTGAGCACGGTTAGTAGATACATGGCTAACCTTGGGAAGGAACACTAGAAAGTATTGAAATGGATATTGAGATATCTATATAGAATAATGGATTATGGTTTGGTGTTTAGTGGGTAGTTGGGAGGATTTGGAGAATAATCTATGAAGATGTGTGAAGGTTCAGATCCTCTAGAAGGATTTGTTGATGCAAATTATGCCGGTGATCTTGATACAAGAAGGTCTACTACTGGATACCTCTTTTGTGTATATGTTGGATCGGTGTCTTGGAGATCAATCCTTCAGCTAATCACGGTCTTGTCTACCATAGAGGTCGAGTACATTGGGATAATGGAGATTGCAAAGGAAGCCCCTTGGCTTAGGAGGCTGATTGATGAGTTGGGGGTGGAGCAGAGCAAGGTTACACTATTCAGTGATAGTCAGAGTGCTTTATAGTTGGCATAGAACCCAGCCTATTATGCATGCACAAAGCATATAGACGTGAGGTACCATAGGATTAGAGAGCTAGTGGAGGAAGGTGAAGTGGAACTGATGAAGGTCCATACCAAGGAGAATCAGTCTGATGCACTCACGAAGGTACTTTCCAGAGACAACTTTCAGAGATGTATGGCATGGATGGATCTATTGAGAAGAGATGAGTTCACAAGGACTTGGAAGCACTAAGGTGGAGAATGTAAGCTCAGAAATGGCACTCCCAAGTCTTGAAAATGTGAGGAGATAGGTTATGGGAAGATAGGAGCGAGCCGAAAGAGAAATCAACTCTCCTAGCAAAATTTAGAAACTGGACTGGCTCACCCTGAGACTGAGCTGGCTAAGTTGGAAACTGGGCCAGCTTAGTCCAGGACTGGGTCGGCTAGGTTTCAAAGAAAAATCTAGACAGAGAGTAGTATTTTTGGGACTGCAGGCATAGTATACAACTAGGTCGGCTCAGTCTGGGACTGAGCTGACCCAGTCATAGGTTAGCCGACTCGGTCCGAAACTTGGTTGGCTTAGTTTTCATAGGTCATTATTTTGTGTACATGGGTTGTTTGAGTTTGAAAATTTTTTTATGAGCTTAGGCTTGATCCTTTGTAAAGTATATATACTGAAAATAGGTCAATATTGTAGAGGCTGAGATATACTAATAAAAGCTTTTTTCTTTTAGAAATCTCTTCTTCTCTATTCTTTGAATTATTTGATCGTGCTTCTGCAGTAATCTTTGAGAGGTTCTTCCTTGTTGCTTAGCTGATCATTAGGGCCACGTTGATCCATGTGGGAAGAGCATGTATTTTCAACAGCATGGCTCATAAAGCTCTGAAGCTCCTCCTTCTAGATCAGAGATCAGTCTTTTTTTGCTCAGCTCCTTCAGCCTTGTATCTCCCATGTGGCTCAGGCGATAATGCCACAACTGATAAGCCCTCTGCTGATCTTGCACTGCTGTAGCTTTATCAGATCCTTCGGTCACTATAGATCCCTCCATCTTGTAGAGGCTATTTTCCAGCCTCCTACCCCTCATCACTATCATGGCTCCATTGGAGATATTCAATACTCCACTCCTGGCATGACTGCTGAAGCTATAGCCACTCTGCTCTTGGTAGCCCAATAACACAAGATTCTTCTTCAGCTTTGGGATATGCTTTACATTCATGAGAGTCCGCACAATCCGATCAAACATCTTTACCCTAATTGATTGAATACTAGCAATCTTGCAAGGATGATCATCCCCAAGTGTCACACTCTCCTTATCGATCTTAGTGTACGTAGAAAATCAAGATCGGTTTGGGATGTAGTGATGTGAACAGGTTAAATGTAGGGTCCAAACATCTGTGCTTTGCCTGTGACCATCTGACACTACCAAGAGACATCCTCCACCTCCTGATCGGCAACTATACTTAGAGAATTAGATCCTCCATTTTCTCCTTTTTGGTTCTTCAACAACAGGCAATCACATCGAAAATGTCCGATCTCATTGCACTTGTAACACTTTACCTATTTTTTGCCTTTCCAAAACTTTGATCATCCTTTTGATTTTCTTCTTATCCTTTCTCTTCTAGATCTCTTTCCTACAGTCAAGCCCTCCTAGGGAATGCCATCCTTGGTCATCTTCTCTCTTTGCTCATTCATGCGTAGCACCATGATAATGTCCTGATAGTACAGTGTCTCTTTTTCATAGAGTAGTGTCATGACCAGTGGATCAAAGAAAGGGGACAACAAACAAAGAAACAGCAACAACTTGTCTTCCTCCTTCATCTTCACCTCAACATGCAGCAATTCATTACTCACTTGATCAAATAACTGTATGTGACTGAGGACATCTCCACCTTCAACCATACAAAGGCTATACAGCCTCTTCTTCAACATAAGTTTGTTGCACATGTTCTTTCCTATGTAAAGATCCTACAACTTTAACCAAAGTTCTTTAAGAATTTTTTCTTCCAACATTGAATAAAGGGCTGAGTTTGCCAAACACCCTCTAATCGTTGAACATGCTCGTTTCTCCATCGACATCCATTATTGATCTGTGATCCCTTTCGGCCTATTCTCTAATGTTTGATCTAATTCATGCTGCACAAGAAGATCCTCTACGCAAACTTTTTCCATAAAAAAAGCTCCCTTTCTCATCAAACTTCTCAAAATCTATCCTTATGCTACTTTTCATGACTTGATCCAAGTCATACAACAGTAAAATCACCAAGATAGATGAGAAATACCTCAACAGGATCTTGCTGAAATTTCAGCCTCTATAGATCTCTTTCTTCTGTGTTCTCCTTCTTTCTCTGCACGATCTAAACTCTGATACTAATTGTAATATCGATTCCCTAAAGTTTAGAATACTTGGAACCAGCAACCAAAGACTTTCTAATAGAAGGAGATGACAGCACTGATGAATAGACACCAAGAGATGGGCGGCTAACACAGAGAGAGAGGAGAAGAGAGTAGGATTTTAAGAAGAAAAGGGATTTCTATTACTCTTGTTCTTAAACATTACATTTATAAAGTATATATATATAAACCCTAAGCTAATATTGTTAGATATATGTGCCCTAGAAGCCAGAATTGGCTGACACTTGTAATACACTTCTAGGGGCAAAATTGTAATTTTGACTATAATAAATGAAATGGGTTATTTTCTATCACACCTGTGTATTTAGTGTCTGTGATACATCCTTTGAGTTAATGATAATGATAATTCATATTTTCAAGAGTTGAAAATTTAAGACATGAATAATCATTATTAACTCATAAACAGCTCTCGACCATAGGATCATCACTAGGATGGTGATTGATCCGGAAGGTTGGTGTACGATTGCTTCTCTTTAGTAGATGAGTCTTGAGTCTACGGTGTGGAGACACCGGAGTGAAAGTACAGGTACTCGTTAGAGAACGAGGGCACTGAGCGTGACCACCTCGAGTAGTCATTAGGAAGTCTACCTTCTCGTCAATGACTGACTCGATGCTGCAGTAGTGTGTCTGGTTCTTTGACCTGAGATGCATCGGCAGTTCACCTTGAGGGTGTTATAGTTTGACTACACCATTACTCGATCTCCTAGCCATATGGAACCCTGAGGTGTATGTTGGCTATAGCATGTTCATTGTAGGAACTGGATTGCATCAAGATGGGATCTATCTACCTCGATGGTAGAGGAGCAGTCCTATGATAATCATGAGAATCAAGTTCTAAAGCCCATGGCCATGGCAGAGTGAAATAATAGAAAGAGTTTCTATTTAGATTTTCATATTGGACTCGAATCGAATGATTATATCATATGACAGAGACTAGGGTTTGACGAGTTTACCTTAACCCTAATCTGATCGGGGCTCAAGATAGAAGAACTTAATCACACAGGTAGCTGCACCAAGAGGTTCGCATTCAGCTCTGATGGGTTGCCACCATATACTGCTAGGTGTCACTGGTGGATTTTGAGAGCAATTAGAATGATTTAGATGATCGATCATTCTAGCTGTTCGAATCAGAAGAGTTCTGATCCATCGAAAGGAGTTTCGATGATGTCTATGATAGAGATCATGACATATCCCATTACCATACAGAACTGAACCTAACTGGGTCACACAAACAAGGGTTTGAATCTGGTGATCATCAATTGAACTAATCTAATTCAATTGATCTGAATGAGATTCAATTAGGTTCAAGGAAATCGTGCTAGCACTCGATTGAACCTAACGTTCTTCTTTTACTATCACAAATAAGTTGTCCTGACTGAGCCAAAGAAGTTTGTGCTTAATCAGAGGCCTTCATATGGTCTAACTAGAGGTTATCCAAGTTAGAGAAGGTTGTCTTATTTTATAAGACATTACCTGCCATTTTTGGTCACCTGCCATTTCTTGTTCTTTGACTTTGGTCAAAAGTCTACCTTTGACTGGTCAAACGTTGACCATTGACCCTTTGACTTTTGATCACATGTCATGCACCTATTGGAGAGCTGGTGGGGGCCTGTCCCCCTGCCAGAACCTGGCAAGGAGAAGGGCGCACGCCAAGGGTGGCGTGAGCCCAAGTAGGAGGCGCCTAGGAGTCCTTGTTGGACAAGGACTCCACCTCCCTTTTGGATTCCAATTAGAGTTCTTCTAAGAACCAACTTTGACTGGTCTTAGGCGCCCTCTAAGGAGGAATCCAGGGGTCTCTATTCCAACCAATCAGATTTAGATCTGATTTCACAAAGGGTTATGATTGGTTGAGAGGAAGAGGAGTTGGATCACAAGAGGTCTATAAATAAGACCCTGCGCCCAACCCTAATGCGAATGCAATTTCAATTGAGAAACCCCACGCCCCAAGGCTGCCTCCCCTTCCTCCTCCACGCCATAGCTTCTTCTCCCTTTGCTCTCCACATCCAAAAGTGTTTTGGATTTAAGTTGGTGCGATTCAGATCAAGGAAAGACGATCAAAAGCAAGAAGGCTGCGCTGCTGCGAAAGGACGACTGCAGATCTTCAAAAGAGTTTTGAAGATCCTCCAGATCAGATCCAGATCTGATTTTTGGAGGCATGATAGAGAAGAAGAGGATCTCCAGATTCAACCCAAGTAGATACCGGTAGAGGCCAGGCGCTTGCGTGGCTAGATCCAGAACCTTCCGCTGCAATCAGGATCATCTATAGGGTAATAGGATTACCCAAATCAGGTAAATTAAATTTGATTTAATTTATCTTATTTTATTTTATTTATTAAAATAATAAGAATCAGATCTGAAACATATCAAGATCTGATTGGGATCAAGAGAAAATTTTTTGAAATATATCTCTTGATCTGATCAGATCTGGACGAACCTGGACCGAGAAATCAGGATTTCCCTTCAAATATGACTCAATCCTAAAAAACTCCCCTAGTCTAACCAATACATGAAAGTACTCACCTAAATTCATGTCTTGCATGCTCTCATCCCTAGAACTAAAGATCTAACCTTATACATGAATTAGCCACCTTAAGATCTCTCAAATCAGATCTTAAGACCCTTTGGATTAGACCAAATAGAAGATCCTATGCTCATCTATTCGCCTGTTCGAGCTGGCTTGATGAAGACTCAAGCCGGCTCAACCGCCTGTCAAGCCACAGAAATCCAAGAACATGTTCTCTATTTATTTGAGAAAGCTAGCTCGATTTTGATCCGAGCGGGCTCGATCCTAGCTTGAGCTGGCTCAGCTTGTATTCGAGCCAGCCTGATAGTGTATCGGCCCTCTATCTCAGCTGATACAACTTCAGTCATTTCAAGCCTCTAGGAGCCACCATCTTAACTCCTTCATGGTCTCCCAAGACTTGAGAGCACCATCTTTCTCTTTTAGGAGCCACCAGCCACCAGTAGTCTCCCATCAAGGTTGTGAATGATGAAGCCAGCTCCACCCGTTCCATCCCTAACACTACCATCAAAGTTGACCTTGACAAATTTCGAGGGTGGGGGCTCCTAGGAGATGGATAGAGCCCTAAGCATCGCCATCGAGATAGCTAGGGAGCTGTAGAGATTGGGGATGTCAAGGAATGGAGTGGCAGAATCAAGCTGGCAGTACTCCTAAGCCAGCCAGATAACTCTCTCCAAAACCTGATGGGTAGAAGTCACCTCATTATCGAAGATGAGGCTGTTCCTAGATAACCAAATATAGTAAGTAATATAAGCCATGCGCCCACCAACAGTGGTCATCTTGTCAGTCAAACTCTAATGAATCAGGCTAAGGAGGCCAGCTATAGATTAGTATTTGTCTTACATGGGTGAGCACCTGCCTATCTCCAAATGACCCTCGCCCTAGCATAATGCAGGACAGCATGCTCTACAAATTTATCCTCGACCCCATAGACTGGACATGAGGTTAGAATCTCCATTCCCTATCCTTGAGAAGTGCTCAAGTGAGAAGCCGATTCTAGGCAAGTTTCCAAAGAAAAATCCTCACCCTAGGATGAGCGACAACTCTCCAGATCCAGGCATCATCAATCCTCATAGAAGGCTTCGGTCTGTACATATGGGAGAGGTCCCTCAAGGAGGCTTTCAGGTAGCAAGAGCGACTCCAAACCCTCATATCCTAAGTGGGGTGCATTAAAACTAGGATGGCTAGGATCCGCCCTGCAAGATGGCCCCTAATGAGTCGAGTGATCTCCTGAGCTCTCCAGCAAGAACCATTGGTAGTGATGAGGTTAGATACTCTCATATGGTTCTCCACCTCATTGCTGACAAGGGTGAGACAATGGGATAGAGGAATGCTCGAAATCTAGGCATCTTGGATCATCTCCACTGAACGACCATCTTCAATCAAGCATCTAATCGATCCATAGCACTGGGCCCCCAGGCACAAATCTCCTTCCAAATGAAAGAGCAGCCCTAGGTAGCTTGAATTGGAGTACCATGACTCTACCCACCATAGCGAGCTCTCATCACCCTGCTCCATAAACAGTTTGGTTGGATCAGGAATTTGGCTGCATGTATGATAATCAAAGCCTCTCTCCTCATCAGTAAGGAATGGATCCCCAGACCACCATCATGCAAAAGCTGGCACACCACCTCCCGAAGAGCAAATGGACCCGATGATGATCGAGCCTAGAGTCCCATAGAAAGTTGCAGAACTATTGCTCTAACCCTTTAATGCAAGCCACCTGCACAATCGTATTGGCAAGGAGGTAAATTGGAGCAAAGTTCAGCACCGATCTCACTAGAGTCATCCTGTCCATGAAGAAAAGGGCGTTTGCTTGCTAAACCTGAAGATACTCCTGGATCCGCTGCTCCAAGGGTCTGTACTTAGCCCACCGTAGATGACGGTTGGTGATCGAAACACCAAGGTAGGTCAGTGTCCTAGACTGCTCCCAAATCCCCAAAATCTCTTTGATCGCTGATCTAACTTGGGGCTTCACCTTTGGGCAGAAAATGACTGCAGACTTCTGAATATTAACCAACTGCCCCAATGATCGACAGTAGGCCCTGACAATGGAGGCAAAACACTATGCATTTTGGGTTGAGGCACATCCGATGAGGCAATCATTTGCAAAGAGAAGGTGTGACAAAGATAGGGCATTTAGGGCAGGCCAAGATGGCTCTAGGATCTGCTCTTGAGCCGTTGCTCTCAGCACCCTAGATAGGACATCAGTGCATCAAATGAATAGGTAGTGGGAGAGAGGACAATCTTGACGGAGGCCAGCAGAGGAAAGAAAGAACTCCATCGAGGTGCCGTTAATGAGGATGGCGAAGCTCGGGCCCTTGATGCAGTCCATGATCCAGTCAATCTATTGCTCCCAAAGCCCAGCTCCTGAAGCATCCAATGGAGGAAAACCCAACTTTTAAGATCATACACGTGCTCTATATCTAGCTTGATCGCCATGAGGCTGTGGTGATAGGAAGCTCTTTGAAGGTCATGCATGAACTCTTGGGTAAGCATGATATTATCGATAATAGACCACCTTCGACAAAGGCACCCTACTCTGGGTTAATCAGATGGGGTATCAGCGGCTTTAGCCAGCCTATTAGAACCCGTGCACACACCTTGTAGAGGGTAGTGTAGAGGCTGATAGATCTAAGGTGCTCAGGGATCAAGGCATCTAGTCGCTTTGGAATAAGAGTAATGAGGGTCCTCTTCCATGCCATTGGAATGCCTCTAGACTTGAAGATCGCCTGCACCTCCTCCACTACCTCCTCTTAGATTATCGGCTAGTATTGACAAAAGAAGAGCAGAGGAAAGCCATCAGGCCCAGGAG
This sequence comes from Cocos nucifera, assembly GCA_006176705.1. Classification (NCBI taxonomy): domain Eukaryota; kingdom Viridiplantae; phylum Streptophyta; class Magnoliopsida; order Arecales; family Arecaceae; genus Cocos; species Cocos nucifera. Next base: position 21,702 of record QRFJ01007450.1, read on the forward strand.
CCTTATCCTCACCAAGAGACCAGAGGACCCCACGCACCCATTAGAAGACATCAGATTGGACAAAATCTTGTTCTCCAATGCAGAGATATGAGATATCGATTGGGCACCCGGGATAGCATGGTCCTCATCCAGCGACCTTGTCCACTGCTTCCTAAAGAAATGGAGGATCTCCATGCGGATCCCTCTACTATCATCCACAATAGTACCATCACTCCTCCGTAACTGTCTGATACAATTGGCAGACCTCCAGATCATGGTAGACTGTTAGAAGAATCTAGTATTCTGGTATCCCTCCCGAAGCCACTAAATTTTAGACTTCTGCCTCCATAAGATGTCTTGTTGTCTTAGAAAAAAGTGATGCTTAGATAGTTTACCATGCAGCACCCCCAAATCAGGCTTAAGGAAGCTGTCCTTCTATCCTCCCTCAGTTGCAGCTTTACAATGTCTCCCTCGACCTACTCAATCCAGTGGAAAATATCGCCCACCTCCACATGGTTCCATCTGAGGAGCCTGCGTTTGACCAACTCTAGTTGGTAGGTCACCTTATACCTCGCATCCCCATAGATGGACATCCTCCACACCTCCTAAATCAAGTCCCAGGATCTCAAATAGCGATCCAAAACTTCTCAAATAGGAAGGGGCCTCTAGGCCAGTCTAGGCTGTCCATTGAGACAGGAATCGGGTAGTGATCCAAGTTTATCCTGGGAAGGTGTTGGATAGAGTACCCCAAAAAGTGCTGGATTCAGGTGGTAGAAGCAAGTGCCCGATTGATCCTCTTCCAGATCCTAGCGGATCCAAGCCAATTTTTACACCAGGTGAACCTCTGGTCAGTAAATCCAAAATCGATCAAGCTAGTGCTGCTGATGAACTCCTTGAGCTCCCTGGACTCTATGCTATCCTCCTATTGCTTACCACCTCACTTCTCGTGGGAGCCAACAATGTAGTTGAAGTCTCCAACCACCAGGAAGGGCAAGCCCTGCATTAGGAGTCTAGAAATCTCCACCTAAAGCACCCTTCGATCCTTATACTCAGTACTAACATAGATACCAAATAGGAGCCAAGGCTGTCCTATTTGAAAATTTGTTCCAAAGCCAATCATCAACTTGTTGACCATTGAGCTATATTATAATTATAATTAATTTATTAATAAATAATAAATATTTTTAATATTTTTTATCATAAAGTTTACATCTTCTAAAGAACTCCATTATTGTGATGAAGTCCTTAGGACTATTTAGTTTCGATAAAAAGAGAATTTATTGATTAGTCCTAAAAACTGCTCACGACCAAATAATAGGCTGTTAATAAGGATGACAGCATCTATCGAGCATAGATCGTTGTGTGCCATATAGGTTTGTTATCTGATAAACACTTGATTTAAACCATATGAAATCATCAAATTATATTTAATTTATTTTATTTAAGAAGAATTTGATATTTCTTCTTAAATTTTCTAGGGAATATGATCATCGATATAAAGAGCCTGATTTACAGATCAAAAAGACTTAAATTTGGAGTAAATTGGACTTAAAATAAAATTAAAATAAAAGAAGGATGCATACGGTATTATAGAAAATGAAAATACTATGCAAGAAATCCAAAAAGGTTGTATGCATTATTTTAGGAAACAAAAGTTTGTTTTAGTAAATTGGCAAAAGGGGAGGCGCTGCTTTATTTCTTTTCATGTAGTTGGTGGGTCCGTTGCACGATAATGGGTTCGTGAGAAAGCCTTTTGTGGGCGCACGTGGTGTAATGGGTCTGTGAGCAGGCGGCATGGCGGGTTCATGGTAGGCCTTTGCAGACGGATGCGACAACATAGCTTACAGTGGAAAGAAATAATATTTAGAAATATTCCAAAAAAAATTGTATTTTTTTATCTATTTTGATCCTTCTATCTCATCTTTCCATCCTTTAGGTTTTATTATTTTCTTTAGTCCCACATCTAAAAATCATGTAAAATCTTTTCCTCTTATGATCTATAAAAAGGCTCCTATACTCTCACTTGAGGATCATCCCAAAAATTCTTCTAGAGCCTTGCATAGAGGAAGAGAAAGAGATTACTCCATGAGCAGCTAGACTTGCAGTCTCGAGAGGGGAGAAAAAATTTTGTAACGAAATAGAGAGGATTCTATTATTCTAAACTTTCTTGTATTTTTTTGTATGCAATAAAGATTATGCTTTTTATTTAAATTATCATGAGTTCTTTATTTGCTCTTTTTTATATGCTTTTATTTATGCTTTTCTGTTAGATTAATATTAGGAACAACTTTTGCTTTTTGGAGATGCACCATGATCTATGGGTACGGGACATGCCGAGAAAGAATAGGTATTTTTTCTAAAATTAATCGCATCTATTTAATTTAAAAAAAAGAGATACAACTCTACTAGTGCAAAATTAATTCAAAACTTTCAAGCTCCTTATTTTATAATTATATCAATTTTAGGATAATTTATTTTCTAAATCAAAATAAATCTTCTTTCTTCTATTTTGCAATCTCAACTTAGCCCAAGGTCTCTGAGGATACGATCTGGACTCAGCCTACCTACATAGTGAGTAGATTATTTTTGGTACTATCAACGACTACACATCAAATTTTGGCACCATTGCCAGAAACCTTAACATGATTGAAATAAAAAAAATTTAAAAAAATGCTTTCCAATTTTTATTTCTCGCTTTAAATTTTTTATTGCTTTCTAGTTAGATAACCTTATTTGCATAATTAAATAATTACTTTATTTTGAATAACTAATTTATTGCTTTTTAATCTTAGGGATTTCCTACTTTCTATAATTTAGATTAATTTACTATTTTTTATATAGCCTAGTGATTTATTACTTTTTAAACTTAATTACTTAAATTTATTTTCTTGCAAAATAAAAAAAATATAAAAAGATAAAATTATAAATCCTAAAAAAAGTTACTGATATTTTATAACACTTAACTAAGATAGCGTAACCTCAAATATAAAAATTTTAACTTGATTGGACACCTTGTTTCTTTGCATAGCATCTTCATAATTAACTTTAAGGGCACAACCTATTAACTAAGATAAGTGGAGATTTGATCATCCTTCCTTAGCCCATAAATCACTTCCTAGCATTTGCATAACTGAGATCTTAATTTAAAATTAATTAGACATTGACCCCTAAGAATTTCGAGCTCAATAGGACAAGTGACCCTGAGAGTTGGACTGGGTTAGACTTGGTCAACTAGCTGGTATCTAGGCAAGTGGTTTGTGGAACGACTGGACTCCAAGGAAGATGATTTATAATTGATTCTATTCGTTGATCTAGCCAATTTAATTAATGTCTGAGAAAAGCAACAAAAGGACATCCACCAACCTTACACTTACCTAGCCAGTTTGTTGGTCAAGCTCCAACTTGGAGGGCTTGAAGGATAACTTAGAATAGTTAAGAAATATCTAGAACTAGGATAACCTTAGGATAGAGAGTCCATTGTGTGTTAGCTTGATTGCAATTAAAATCTAACTACAACTAATTCTTCTTTTTTCTCTTAATTTTAGGACTCCTTAAGTTTTCTTCTTTAGAACTCTTTTCTCTTTTTTTCCTTCTTCTCCCCTTCTTTTAAAAAAAAAAAAATCCTTAATAGACTAGGATAGTCTTGCATGGACCTTTTAGTTGCATGTTAGATCGACGATCATTGAAACCCGACTTGCAACCACTAGACGAAGAACTAGAAAAGATCCTTCGGACTATCCAAGCTAGAAACATGGTTGCACCTAGTGAGGCTAGCCCTCCATGCCCATTGAGAGAATATTTCACTCCATCCTCGTATACCTATTCTCTGTGCATTCAAGCACCTCCAATAGAAGCTACTTAGTATGAAATTAAGTCCAATATTATTCAAATGTTCCCATCAATCTATAGACTTAGTAATGAGGACCCGTATAAACACTTGGATGAAAACTTCTCCGATAATGCTCTTAGTTTAAAACTATTCTCTTTCTTAGTTAAGGACAAAGCCAAGCATTGGTTAAACTCCTTAGATTTTATAACCATTTCAACTTGGGACCATCTTCGAAGAGAATTTCTTAAGAAATACTTTTCAATTGGAAAAATAAATCAAATTAAAAATGCCATCACTAGTTTTTCCCAATTGGATGGTGAACTTTTTCATGAGATATGGAAAATGTTAAAGGACCTCATTTGTAAATGTCCACATCATGCTGTCCCCAAATGGCAACTTGTTCAGTGTTTCTATGATGGTCACTCAGAGAAACACCGACAAATGATTGATGCATCATGGGTGGGACATTTATGCTAAAGAGTGAGGATGAAGCTTGGCAGCTCTATGAAACACTTAGTGAGAACTCCTTACATCACATGTCTACCACCTCTAGAGAACAACCCATGCTTCAACAAAAAAAAAGTAAAATTTATCAGATTGGAAACATTATGGATATCTACAGTAAGGTAGATGAACTATCCCAAAAATTAGATCATCTTCTAAAAATTGGACAATCCCCAATTTCACCTAACCTAGTCCAAGAAGTTTGTGCATTGTGTGCAAGTCCAAATCATTTTGTTAGTGAATGCCCAACTGCACCTCAATTTCCTGAATTTATGCATGAGCAGGTCCAGTAAGCCCAAGTTCAATAAGCTCATAGATCAGGAAATGATCCATATTCAAACACTTATAACCTCGGCTGGAGAAACCATCTAATTTTTTTTTGGAAACCACAACCAGTGGTTGGCCCTGTTGTTCCTCGACCTTAATATCAAGACCCAACATATAGGCATGGAACATACCACCAGTTTCAAAATGCTCCTCAACCATCTACCACTAGTCATAGCTCAGCTTTTGAAGAGAAAGTTCTGAATGCATTAGAATGACTTGAAGTCAGTACTCAGACCCTTAACTCCCACACACAATCCATTGCTAAGCTAAAGACCCAAATAGATCAACTAGCAACCACATTCAGCAGGAGGGAAGGAGAAAAATTACCTAACCAACCCGAGAGCAATCCAAGAGGATAATTCATGGTTGAGAGCTCTAATGCTCCAAAAATCTTTTCTGAACACACAAAATCAATCATGACTCTTAGAAGTGGAAAGATCATTGAACACACTAGTAAAACCAATGAGACCAACCTCAAACCTCTACCCAAAACTGAATCATCCAAAAACAAGGAGGACCCAAAAATAGAGAATGAACCAATTGCATCAGAATCATCTTACTTGCCTAAAGCCCCATTTTTGGATGCCCTAAAAGCCTCTATTCCTGCAAATAAGAAGGGAGGAAGACTTGATGAGATGTTGAAATTGTTTAAGCAAGTCCAAATTAATCTCTCCTTCTAGATGCAATCAAATAGGTTCCTACTTATGCCAAATTCTTGAAGCATTTATGCACCCAGAAACATAAATCTAAATCACAAATCCCAAAGAAAAATGCCTCACCAAACATGCTAGTTCTATCTTCCAGCATGTAACCCCTCCAAAACATAAGAACCTAGGAGCCCCCATCATTTCTTATGTTATAGGAGATTTCCATATCGAAAAAGCTCTTCTGGACTTAGGGGCAAGTGTGAATCTTTTACCTAGTTCAGTGTATGAACTTTTTGGATTCGGAGAATTGAAATCCACATCGATCACACTATAATTAGCTGATAGATCAATTAAGGAACCACGTGGGATGCTCGAGGGTGTCTTGGTTAAGGTTGATGAGTTCTATTTCCTAGTTGATTTTCTAGTTCTCGACATGGAATTTAGTGGCAACCCAAGATAAATTTTTATTATCTTAGGATGACCCTTCCTAGCTACGGCAAATGCATACATCAATTGTAGGACAGGGGTTATGGATGTATCGTTTGGGAATAAAAGCCTAATACTGAATTTGTTTGGTGCTTCCCAAGGACCATCAATGGATAGTTGCTTCAAAATAGATATACTAGAGGACATTATAGAAGATGCAACACCCATAATTTTAGCACCAGATCCCCTAGATACCTGCTTGGTACACTTTGGAGTGCATGACTTTGATATAGAGGGATATATTAAAGAAGTTAACATCCTATTAGATACACCCTACAATAAAAAAACTCCTCCATGGACAATTAAGTATGAGCTATTGCCCACATTAGTTAGTACACCAATAGCCCCATCTTTAGAATCACCACCTATGCTAGAATTGAAACTCCTTCCTACCATACTCAAATATGTATTTCTAGAACCCAATGACACCCTCCCAGTGATCATTGCATCAAACTTGACCCCAGACCAGGAAGCATAATTGGTTGGTGTTCTGAAGGAACATAAAGAGGCTATCGATTGGTCCATTATTGATTTAAAAGAAATTGACCCCTCCATTTACATGCACCACATTCATTTCGAGGCAGATGCCAAATCCCATCGAGACATGCAGAGCACATTGAACCCAAACATGCAAGAAGTAGTAAAGAAAGAGGTGGTAAAGTGGTTAGATGCTGGAATCATCTACCCCATATCTGATAGTAAATGGATCAACCCCACTCAAGTAGTACCTAAGAAATCAAGTATTACTATGGTTGAGAATGAAGAAGGTGAACTGCTTCCCACTTGCATATTATCTGGATGGCGAGTATGCATAGATTATAGAAAACCAAATGCCGTTACTAGGAAGGATCATTTTTCATTGCCCTTCATCGACCAAATCTTAGAATGGTTAGCAGGACAAAGTTTCTTCTATTTTTTTGATGGTTATTTAGGATACAATCAAGTACCTATATTTTCAGATGACCAAGAAAAAAACTACCTTCATCTGCCCTTACGGCACCTTCGCTTTTTGACGTATGCCATTCTGGTTCCGTAATGCACCCGCTACATTTCAATGGTGCATACTAGCCATTTTTTTGGATATGGTGGATAAATATCTTAGAATTTTTATGGATGATTTTTCTATATTTGGAACCATCTTTGAGGATTGTCTCCATAATCTTTCCAAAGTTTTTAAATGGTGTATGGAGATGAATCTCATCCTAAGTTGGGAAAAGAGCCATTTCATGGTGCGGGAAGGAATTGTATTAGGACATATTATTTTTGAAAGAGGGATTGAGGTAGACAAAGCTAAAGTTGAGGTCGTTTCTAAACTACCACCTTCCACTTTGGTTCGACAAATATGATTCTTCTTAGGTCACGTTGGATTTTATAGATGCTTCATCAAAGACTTCAGCAAGATTTCAAGATCCTTATGCAAACTGTTAGCCAAGGACATACCATTTGTCTTTGATGAAGCCTGCTTGAAAGCCTCTAATATGTTACAAATAGCCCTGACAACAGCACCTATAATAAAACCTCCTGACTGGTCCATTGCATTTGAGATTATGTGTGACGCCTTTGACTTTGCAATAGGTGCCGTCTTAGGCCAAAAAATCAATAAGGAGCCACATGTGATCTATTATGCTAGCAAGACTCTTTCCAATGCCCAATTAAACTACACCACAACAAAAAAGAGCTACTAGCAGTAGTGTTTGCCCTTGAAAAATTTTGCTTATATCTGTTAGGGTCTAAGGTTCTAGTTTACTCTGATCATGTGGCTTTAAAACATCTCCTCTCAAAGAAAGATACTAAACCATGATTGATCAGATGGATCCTTCTTCTGTAAGAATTTGATCTAGAAATTTTAGATAAGAAGGGTTCTGAAAATGTGGTAGCTAACCACATCTCCAGGATCTTAGTTGAACATACGATAGGCATAGATGAGGTTAAAGAGAAATTCTCTGACGAATAACTTTTTGCAATCTTCTCTACCCGACCTCCATGGTTTGCCCATATTGTTAATTACTTGGTAATAGGACAAGTACCTTTCTATTGGATAAAACAAGAAAAGGATCAATTTTATTTGCAAGTTAAACATTATTTCTGGGAGGAACCTAAACTATTCAAATACTATCCTGACCAAGTTATTCGTCATTGTATCCTCGAGAGTGAAGTCTAAAGCATTCTCACTTTTTGCCACTCTTAGGCATGTGGAGGACATTTTAGTGAAAGAAAAACTACAGCAAAAGTGCTGCAAAGTGGGTTTTATTGGCTAACACTTTTCAAGGATGCTCATGAATTTGGTAGAAGTTGTTTGAAGTATCAGCAAATAGAAAATTTATCCAAGAAGGATATGATGCCGCTGACCCCCATTTTAGTAGTAGAAATCTTCGATGTTTGGGGGATCGATTTTATGGGACCTTTTCCAATCTCGTTTGGGTTCGAGTATATTTTGGTGGCAATTGATTATGTGTCAAATTGGGTGGAAGCAATAGCTACATGGACTAATGATAATAAAGTTGTAACTAATTTTATCCAACAAAATATTCTTAGTCGATTTGGCTTCCCTAGGATGATCATTAGTGATGGGAGGACTCACTTTATGAATAGACACTTTGAAGCACTTATGAAAAAGTATAATATTACACATAAAGTTGCCACACCATATCATCCCCAAACTAGTGGTTAGGTAGAGGTGTCAAATAGGAAGATTAAACATATCTTAGAAAAGACCATTAGACGTGATAGAAAGGATTGGTCCCTTCGCTTAGATGATGTATTATGGGCTTACCGTACAGCTTTCAAAATCCCTATCGGTATGTCATCCTACCAATTAGTTTATGGCAAAGCATGCCATTTGTCGGTCGAATTAGAACATTGCGCACTCTGGGCTATTTGAATGTTCAATTTTGACATGAAGAATGTAGGTTTTAATCGGAGGTTGCAACTCAATGAATTGGAAGAACTTCGCAATGATGCATACGAGAGTTCATGAATTTATAAGGCTCGAACCAAAGTATTTCATGATAAATACATCTCTAGAAAATCATTTGAGCTAAATCGAAAGATATGGCTTTTCAATTCCAGATTACGCCTCTTTCTTGGAAAGCTACGCTCTCGATGGGATGGATCATTCATTATCACACAAATATTCCCACATGGAGCAATTGAAATTCATGACCCCTAGAATGACAATAAATTTAAGATGAACGACCAACGTCTGAAGCCATATGTAGATGGAATTGCACATAAAGAACAAATTGACACCATCTACCTATGTGATCCATCTTATAATGAATAATAAACTTGACATCTGGCTGAATACGTAAAACTTAATGCTTGTTGGAAGGTAACCCAATGATTTCATATTTTTTATTTTACTACAGCTACAGGAATTTAGAACAAGAGCCTGCTAATCAATGAAGCTATATTCAACTTCCAAAGTAAAATTATCCTAGGTGCATTCTCTCCTTTTATTTTCTTTGCTTATTTTATTTTTCTACTCCATTGAGGATAAGGTAGATTAAGTTGGGAGGAGAAAGATAACTAATTTAATTAAGTCCTTGAGTATAGTCAAAAATAATTAGTTTTGTGTATCCAAATCTTGTTTTGATTTGAAGTTGATTAAGCATCCTAATCAATAAGTGATTAACGAGCTAGATAATTTTAGAGATGCTGAGGGATAAATTATTAAGATAATCCAATGAATGGTAGGGTTTAGACTAGACCAAATTTTAGGAGTAATTTTAGAACCCTCTTCTTACTGATCTAATTAAAGAATCTGCTTCATGAGAGATTGGGTCGAAATGTCGACGTATGCAAAAATTCTTCTTAGAATTTGCTTAAAAAAAAAAAAACATTGGTTTCCTACTGAGTAACCGGGCTCCTTCGCCTAAGTAAGCATTATGGTTCATGTAAAAAGATGGATAATGTAGAAAAAAAAGAGGGTTTAGTATTTTTTTCCACTAAGTAACTCGACTCCTTCGCCTAAGTAAGTATTATGGTTCGCGTCAAAAGATGGGATTGTAAAAAAATTAAAAAAAAATAGTGGATAATAAGGGGACTAAATTATAAGAAGATAATAGACCCCTCTCACATTAAGTTAGAGAATTTAAAGAGTAAAATAGAAAGTTGGTGAAAGAAGGGCTCTTGAAATTTCTATGGCTAATACTCAGCCACTAATTGAGTCAAATTGATAATCCAATGAAGTATCTCTTTAATGGTCTGACCAGGTATCATCTTTTTTTTGGGATGCTTAACCTAACTTTTTATTCAAGATTGAGTCCATATATAATACTACTGTATTTATTTTACTCGATGACGAGCAAAGTTCAAGTTAGAGGGTGTAATAAACACTTAATTTAAACCACCTGAGAGCACCAAATTATATTTAATTTATTTTATTTATCAAAAATTTGATACTTCTCAAGTTTTGCAGGAAATATGATCATCGATACAAAGAGCCTGATTCACAAATCAAAAGGACTCAAATTTGGAGTAAATTAGACTTAAAATGAAATTAAAATAAAAGAAGGATGCATACGGTATTACAAAAAATGAAAATACTATGAAAGAAATCCAAAAAGGATGTATGCATCATTTTACGAAATAAAAGTTTCTTTTAGTAAATTGGCAAAGGAGGAGGTGCTGCTTTGTTTTTCTCATATGGTTGGTGGGTTCGTTGCATGATAATGGGTCTGTGAGAAAGCCTTTTGCGGGTGCGCATGGTGTAATGGGTCTGTAAGCAGGCGTCATGGTGGGTTCGTGGCAAGCCTTTGTAGACGGATGCGGCAACACAGCTCACAGTGAAAAGAAATAATATTTGAAAATATTTCAAGAGAAAAATTTATATTTTCTTTATCTATTTTGATCCTTCAATCTCATCCCTCCATCCTTTAGGCTTTATTATTTTCTTTAGCCCCACATCTAAAAACCATATAAAATTTTTTCCTCTTGTCATCTATAAAAAGGCTCCTATACCCTCACTTGAGGATCATCCTAGAAATCCTTCTAAAGCCTTGCATAGAGGAAGAGGAAGGGATTACTCCATGAGCTACTATGCTAGCAGTCTCGGGAGGGGAGAACAAATTTTGTAACAATACAGAGTGAATTCTATTATTCTAAACTTTCTTATATTTCTTTTGTATATAATAAAGATTATGCTTTTTATTTAAATTATCATGATTTCTTTATTTGCTCTTTGTTATATGCTTTTATTTATGCTTTCCCATTAGATTAATATTAGGAACAAATTTACTTTTCGGAGATGCATTATGATCTACGGGTATGGAACGTATTGAGGAAAGAAGAATTGTTTATCTAGTACTTTTTGGAGATGTACCGTGATCTACGGATATGAGGTGTATCGAGGAAAAGTAGGTATTTTTTTTAAATTAATTACATCTATTTAATTAAAAAAAAAGATACAACTCTGCTAGTACAAACTTAATTCAAAACTTTCAAGCTCTTTATTTTATAATTACTTCAATTTTAGGATAGTTTATTTTCTAAATAAAACTAAATCTTCTTTCTTTTATTTTGCAATCTCAACTTAGCCCAAGATCCTTGAGGATACGATCTCGACTCACCCTACCTATGTAGTGAGTAGAGTTATTTTTGGTGCTATCAATGACTACGCATCATTGTCCTCTTAACCAAGGAGTGTGGAGATACTGGTATGGCATATAGATGAGATTTAATGATACATCATCATTGAACATGACCAAGTCTAGAGCACTCTGCTGTCGAGAATGTCTTTGATGGGATATAGGTATAAGTATCATTTAGATTTGAGATCACGATGCTTTGATATCGGACTAACTAAATTTTTAATTTAGTAATAGAAGATTTTTGGGCATAGTCAAGTACTTGCGAAGTCGGAGTGTGATCAAAATAGGATTGATCACTCCAAGAGTTGGAGAAGAATGTATCACTATATATTAATATAGCAAAACATTGGCTAGGATAATCCATGAGATGGATTTGGTATTTTGAAATACAATGTGGATAGCTTGATCAGAGTTGACAATTGGACTTTGTGGTGTCGTATGAGCATTTTTGTTAAGGGGATGAATTATATAGAAACTATATTCATATGGGTTCTAAGGATGTTGTTTTACACATTCGATCTATCCGACCATCGGATATCATTGCTAGATGGTCACTTTGATTGATACAAAAATTTATTTCTATGCTAATGACTTAGGTTTGGACCTATGGAGTTGCATATATTAGAGTTCATGATCTGATCGGATGGTTGATCAACGATTAAGAATCATTCAAGGGTTAAACGATCAGTACGACTAATGTTTAACCTAGTGCAAGTATTGCAGGAGGATCGATAAGTAATTGAATTGCTAATTGACTTAGTTTGATTAAGTCAGAGGACTAAGATTAAGTCTAATTAAATATAATTTAATTAAATTTGGTTTGGGCTTAATTGGATCAAGTCTAATTGGTTTATTGGATAAATCAATTGTAAGAAAGAATTAGTCCTAGTTCAATTAGAACTTGGATCAACCCAATTTTTAATTTGATTAGAAAATTAATTCAAATTTAAATCTAATTTAATCTAATTTAATTATATTCTTAATTAGGTTAAAATGTATTTTAATTGGGTTGATTTGTTTCTTGTTTAATTGTTGGGAACAAATCCTTGCTACTTGAAGATTACGGAAATAGCAACAAGGATCCAAGGAAAGAGATGGCTAACCTGTGAAACCCTAGAAAATCCTAGGATGTGGAGAAGAGAGGGAGAACGAGAGAAGAAAAGAGAAATTTTAGGAAAAAAGGATTTGTATTGATTTTGTGTCTATTTACAAAACTCAATATAGAGTATATATACCTGATCAAATAAGATCCAACCTAAAAAACTCTCCTAGCTAACCTAATGTGATGCACTCACCGAGCCCATGTACCTCTATGTCTCCACTGCATACACCCATTGGACAAATCTTAGTCTAATCCATAGGTTAGCCCCCTTAGGACCTTACAAACCAAGGCCCTAAGTCCCTAGGATTAAACCCAATCCCAAGCTAGAATAGAAACTATGTTCTATTCTATTCACTACTCAAGCTGGCTCGGTCAGCAATCGAGCTGGCTCGACAGTGATGTCTCCTATGAGATTCCGAATCACCACTTTTTATTCTTCTACTCGGGCTGGCTCTCTTAGAATTCGAGCTAGCTTGACTTTCACTCAGGCTAGCTCTGACAGGAACTGAGCCAACTCCTCCAACATATTAGCCTGATACACTTTCTGGACTTCTACTTGAGCCAGCTCTTTCATGATTCGAGCTGGCTCTTCTTCTGCTCGGGTTGGCTCTAACAGGATCTAAGCCAGCTCTTCTAAAGTGTTGAAGCTCTTTGATGGTTAATTCTATTCGCTTCTTGCTCTCTTTCTACCGACTTCCAAGGCTTGAGAGCACTATACCTGAGCTCACAATCTCTATCTTGGTGCTCCCAAGTTCTTATGAACTTAGCTACATCCATCAGCCCCATCAATAACATGCAATTATAAAAGCTATTCCATGGAAGTACCTTTATGAGCATGTTGGCTAGATTCTCCTTGGTATGAACCATTACCAGCTCCACTTCACCATCCTTCACTAGTTCTCTGATCTTGTGGTATTTGATATCAATGTGGTTGGTCCTTGCATGATATACAGAGTTCTATGCGAGTAATAAAGTACTCTGGCTGTTATTGCATCCCGTGAGAATCCCATCTCTAGTGCCAAGTTCTTCAACCATAGAGCTTCCTTTGCTGCCTCCGTGATGCCAATATACTCCACTTCAGTAGTGGACAAGGTCATAATTGATTGCAGGCATGATCTCCATGAGACTGGACATCCATACAAGCTAAATACGAAACTTATAGTTAAACGCTAAGTGTCCACATCTCCACCAAAATCTGCATCTACAAATCCATCTATTAGCCCTCGAGCCTCCTTGGATATATTAGGATGTTCCACAGCACCTTTCAACTGACCATAGTAGAAGTCAATCCCAACTGAATTTGCCAAGTATTTAAAGATATCCTTTAATGCTCTTCAGTGCTTTTTGCTAGGCTGAGCCATAAACCTGCTCACCTGACTCACTGCATGGGCTAAATCCGATCTATAACATATCATAGAGTACATAATACTTCCCACACCAGAAGCATATGGAACCTTTTCTATCTCCTGAACCTCCATTTCAGTCCATGGTGACATGGTCTTAGAGAGTCTAACATGCCTGACAAATGGCAGCTCTATCGGTTTAGCATTCTTCATACTAAATCTCTCTAAGATCTTCTTGATGTATCCTCCCTGAGATAGATGTAGTAGTCTTTTAGTTCTATTTCTGATAATTTTTATACCTAGGATTTTCTTTGCAGGCCCCAAATCTTTCATCTCAAATTCTCGAGATAAAGCTTCCTTCAACTCCTGCACTACTACCTTACTCTTGCATGCTATTAGCATGTCATCTACATACAAGAGTAAGTATAACCAAGATTCATCTTCTAGAGACCTCACATATATACACAGATCATGATCGCACCAAGAAAGTCCAATACTTCTCACATAAGTTTTAAACTGCTTGTACCACTATCTAGAAAATTGCTACAATCCGTACAATAATTTCTTTAGTAAACAGACCTCTTCCTCTAACTCAGGCTCCTTGAAGCCCTGTGGCTGCTCTATATATATGTTCTCCTCCAAATCCCCATGGAGAAATGCTATCTTAACATCTATTTGCTCCAGCTCCAAGTCATGAGTAGCAACTATGCTCAATAGCACCCTAATGGACGTATATCTGACAACTGGAGAGAAGACTTCTGAGTAATCAATTTCTTCTCTCTATGAGTACCTTTTGACTACCAGCCTAGCCTTATACCTCACTCCATCTTGCTCTGAAGGTGCCTCTTTTCTAGTGAAAATCCATTTGGAGCCAATGGATTGAGCATCATCTGATAGATCCACCAACTGCCATGTTCGATTCTTTCTAAGAGACACCATCTCCTCCATCATAGCCTGCATCTATGATTCTTGATCCAAACTCTCCATAGCCTTCTCAAAGCTCTCTGGATCTCTATTGATAGTGATGAGAGCATAAGAGATAGTCTCATCAATCTACGTCACATCGATTTACGAACAATGCACTTTGGCTTGTGCAGTGCCACTCCTCTTGTGGTATCCTGCAAGTCTCCTGCCTATGGCTACCTCTATACTTCTCCTAAGATAGATTTCTCTCCATACTGATCCTCCATAGGTGTATCATCATGTCTGCCTAACTCCACCTCAAACTGAACACGATCCAAGATTGATGTTGAAGGCAAATCACCTGTATTTGAGAGCTATCCCATGCTGTCTTGTGTTATCTTCACAACTTCATCTACACTTATTGGTTTTAACATGATGCTCTTTTCATCAATTATCATATTTCGATTGATGACACACCTCTGGGAATGTGAATCAAATAGCAAGAAATCCTTTACACCTTATGAAAATCTGATAAATATCATTTCCTGTGACTTTGAGTCCAACTTGCTTCTGTTGGCTTCTTCTACCAAAGCATATGCAGGACAACTGTACATCTTTAGGTGGCCAAGCTCCACCTTCTTCTTACTTTAGACCACTTTTGAAAGTCCTTCATTCAATTTTTTATGGAGAGACCTATTAACAAAAAAATAAGAATAAGTAAGACCATTATCCCAAAATGATTTGAATAGTGATGCATGTAGCCTCAAGCTTCTGGCCTTCTCCGTTAGTGTCTGATTCATTCTTTCCACGACATAGTTCTATTGAGGAGTCATCTTCACTGTGTAATGGAGTTTTATGCTATTTTTCTTATAGTATCTTCTAAATACTAGGCTGGTGTATTCTCCTCCATTATCAGACCTCAAATATTTTACTGGCCGCCCTATCCCCTTCTCCACCTCAGCTCTTCAGATTTTAAATTGGGCAAAAATATCTAATTTTTTCTAATCAAATATACCCATATCTTTCTGAAGAAGTCATCTATAAAGATGATAAAATATCTCGCTCCACCTCGAAATGCAATAGGTACCGATCTCCATACATCCAAGTGAACAAGCTCCAAAATAGCTTCACTCTGCTTGGTACTACTGGCAAATGTAACTCTATATTGTTTGCCATAGATACAAGGCTCACATAGGTTATCTCCTTCCTTTCTAAGTGTCAGAATCAGACCTCTCCTACTCAACTCTGTGAGCCTCCTGTTACTCAAGTGGCCCATATGATAGTGCCATAACTTGTAGGCAAGCTGCTCCTCCTATGCTACTATAGACACCTCCATACTATTTGTAACCACTGAGCCCTCCATCCTATATAGGTTGTTGCTCAGTCTTCTCTTTTTCATCATCACCAATGCACCCTTGAAAATTTTTAAACATCCGCTACCTGACTGACAACTGAAAGCATACCCCTATCCTTCTAAGTAACCTGGGGATATCAAGTTCTTCTTTAGTTCTGGCACATGCTTCACATTACTGAGTGTCTATATGACTCCATCATATATTCTCACTTTGATTGTTCCAACATCAGTAATTTTACATGGATGATTATCTCCAAGACTTACTCTCCCTCCATCGGATCTCTCATATGTTGAGAACCACTCTCGATGTGCAGTGTAATGATGAAAATATGCTAAATTCAGTGTCCAGTGGCTATCCAACTGGGTGACTTCATTTGATACTACTAGTATATCTTCTTCACTATCTTCAGATGATAGAGCACCACTCCCATTGGTCGATCCATCCTTAAAAGTGTCCTTCCTCTTTTCATTCTTCAAAAGTGGATAATTTCTTCTAATATGATCAGGTTGATGATATTTGTAATATTTTCAAATCCTCTAATTTCCTCGAGACTTTGATCTGTCCTTAGATTTATCTCTAGTTCTCTCCTTAGGCCTTCCTTGCCTCTTATTGGTGCAGAATTTGGTTGACACCGGACGATGCCAAAGCTAGAGAAGATGAGGTCATTGCTGATGACCTGCAAAATAAAGTTCTGACTGGAGTTGGGAATGGTGGCTTCGATAGAATCCTCCGATGATGAAGTCAGCTTTTCTGACCAATAGAAATGGAGTGCTTAGAAGAATTGAAATAGAGTTTTCAGCTTAAAGAGAAAATGAATCTGGAAGATCCCTTATATAGATGGAGTTTATAACAAATTAATGGTGACAACCATCACTGCTTAGTAGTAGGTCGTTCGAGGCCATGTGAAGTTTGTTATGGAGGGTAGTAACCACTATGACGTGCCAGTCTATTAGGATTTAATAGTTGAAGTTTGGATGTCTCCAAGATCATCTGAGTGTGGACTGATATTGGTTGTGTCGAGAATTGATGTCGAGGTCCTTCCATGGATAGAGGGATGTTCGATTGGAAGGAGCTTGTTGGGCTACTGGAGGAAGTTCGAAAGGAGTTTGACTGGAGGAGTCTGGCTGGAGGAAGTTCAACTGGAGGGAGTCCAATTGGAGGAAGTTTGGCTGGAGAAGTTCAGCTCGAAGGAGTCTGGATGGAAGGAGTTTGGTTGGAGGGAGTTCAATTGGAGATGTTCAGCTCGAAGGAGTCTGGTTGGAAGGAGTTCGATTGGAGGAAGTCCGACCTATCCTAAGACAAGACACCAAGCTGAACTTTAGTAGGAGTAGGTTTAACCCCAACAATAGTCTTCCTACTCTCGAGTTTGAAATTTGAAAGAAGAGAGTACAAAAAAGGCGACTATCAAAGTTCTTTCCTAGGTTCCATGCTCGTTGAATGGATGGTCTTGGCACTTATTATGCTGGCACCGAAGTTTCTTAAATATGAAGCAATTTGAAAAGATAATTTTTAAGACTCCCATCGGGATTCTACTCCACATATGACACTATTAAAATTCTGTCAGCCATCAGCTGCTTGCCATGATGAGTGGGACCTATGTCACTAGCAGATCGATGGGAGATGACCTGCCATCATAACCATCTTGGGCCCTGTAGGGTATTTAAGTCTATTTTCTTCTCCTAGGATCTTTACTTCTATTCGAACTCTTCTCTATCTTCCTCTGGTGTTGTTCTTCATGCTCGAGTGTTATCCGATTTTGTTCTCTATTTCTTTTTCCCGCGATTGCTTTCCTGCTTGATTTTTGCCATGCCCATCATCTCGTTACCCTTCTCGATTAATCTAGGTTAGTTTCACAACCTTTCCTTTGATTACTTAGATGTCTCTCACATTTTGTCTTTTCAATTTCTTCAAGAAGATTTTACTCCTCATTTTCTTGATTTTTTAGGGATTTTTTGATCTTTATTTGATCTGAATGTCTTCGAGAACTTCTTAGTTTGCTTGTTCTTGGAGTTCATTTGATTCGACCTTTCAAAACCCTAATCCCATAAATGAGAATGACCTTAGAAGTACGTCCTATCCGACCATTGCACCAGGTGCGATCCCTTGTACCTTAACCCTAGACGATCTTTCATTAATTAGGATTCAATATGGAGTCCCCTTGGAATATGAACTAGAACTTCCTGGACCTAATGACTGGGCTTGTACTCCTCCGCCTGGCTGATTTTGCCTATACCTGGAAGCTCTTCATGCCAGACTGAGACTTTTCCTTCCACCTTTTATAATTATACTTTTTCATTTTTTGAACATCTTCTTAGCTTCCATCATGCCGAACTCTTTCAGGTTTGTGATTAGATTTCTCTCCCTTTGCCACTTGGTCGAAGTCTGCCCGATCATTTTGCTTTTTAGAAGTTACTTTATCTTCAAACGCCATCCTTCTGCAAAGGACTGGTGGTAGTTCTCTTTCTAGTTTGGCAAGAAGGGGTTACTGAAAAGTGCTCCTTCTTTCATCCATAATTGGAAGGAGAGGTACTTCTTCATACATTGTCCAACCCTACTGCTAGGATTTTCTCTTTGGGGTCTACTTAGAGAGTCAGTCCATCGAGCACCTAGTTTAGATAGGGGTAACCTTGACTCTATCAATAAACTTAAGACCTATCGAGCTCCTCTCCTTTTCGAACTTCTGAAAGAACATACTCTGTTCAATGTGGGCTTGAGTTCCCTCAATCCTGCGGGTACATCTTTCTACTTTGCAGATTTTTACAAGGTTTTGTATGCATAAGTTGCTGACTATGATTCCTTCTTTGTTATAGAGATAGACACCCAGGCAGTCGAAATGTTTGCCAAAGGGCTTCATGCCTGAAAGAGGAAAGAAAATGCATTGAGTGAAAGCTCGAAGAAGGCGAAGGTCGATGTTTTGAGCTCTGCAACCCCCACTACTACCACTAAGGTCTCTGGAGCTGTCGAAGACATCGAAGTCATCCTTGCCATCGATGTCGGCATTGTTGATGGGAGATCCATGCCTCCATCATCTTTGATCCCCCCAACTAAAGATCCAGCTCTGCAGCCTCCTGCTAGAAGAGAAAGAAGGGGAGAAGAAAAAGAGAAAGAAGGTTGTCATAAAGGTGCTCTGCAAGGCACGCCTTGGTGGATCCAATGACGATAGCGATAATCTGAGAGAAGACCCTTTCGATAATTTGAAGATTGTTCGGGACCTAACTGACAAGTTTGCCATGCCCGAGGTGGTAAACCAAATGGCCGACCTTGACCATACATAGCTTATTTGGGATTCCCTTGGAACCTTCCTCAAGGTAATCGCCTTGTTGATTCTTCTTCTTCTTTTTTTGCATGCATAACATAGTTTATTTACTACAGTCGGGTCACTAAATACTCGCGCATATCAAAATGATGAACCGTTTGAGATAGAGGTGTTGAAGACTCAGGAGGACCTTCAAGCCGAAGTTGACCGCCTCTAGGAGAAGATAGCTAAGGCTGATCATGTTTTAAAGAAGAAGGTGGTCGAGGTCGAAGGTCTTCAGGAGGTGCTCAGAAAAGAAGAACTCACCTTGACGGGGTTGAAGGCCACTTTGGCCTTGGAGGAAGAGAGGAGGAAGAAGGTCGAGGTTAAGATCGCTAAGTTGAAGGATCAAACTTCAAGATAGATCTCGGAGGTGAAGATCCAGGCAGTGGAGGAGTTTAAGATTTCCTTTGAAATGAGAAACCTAAATATTGCATTCAGTTAGGAGACCTTCTAGAAGCGATACGAGCTCTACAAGGATCGAGTGGCTGGTAAGTTCCTCGAGCTTGATCTCGATTTCTTATATGGAAAAGTTCTTGATGAAGAGGCGAGACTGTCCATTGCCATGGTGGACCCTTCTCTTGTCGAAGTCACCTTTGAGCCCTCCAAACCTGGTGTTGAGGTGCCTGAACCTGCATCAAAGTTGGAGGTGATAGAGAATGCTCCAACCTCATCTACCGCTATTCCTCCCGATGTCTAGAATTTTAAACAATTATACTTTTTTTTTCTTGATGTATGCTTAACCATTTTGAGAAATGAAAATGAGCTTTCTTTTTCTTATACTTGTGTTGTGGTGAGTGTTGTTCAGAATCCTTCTAATGAAGTCAAGGCCAGTCATCTCCAACTGATGCTGAGCCACTATCTTAAGATATCCCTCTAAGACCCATCATCAAAAGTTTAAAGAGGGATATCTATTATCTAAAGAAGAAGTTGAAGAAGATGAAAGATGAGCTTCAGAGATCCAGAAAAAATTCTTCGGAGGCGATGATTGAGGTCACTCATCTTCATAAGTTACACAAAAGATTTTGTGAGCTTCAACGTCAAGAAAGATAATTTTGAGAGAGAGTTGGCCAGACTTAAGAAAAGTGCCAGTGACAAGTCTTGGGCGTTAACTGCGAAGGTCAGCTCCTTCAAAGTTGAGCTCAAGATGGTAAAAGAAAAGATTCAACTATTGAAGGGGAGTTCGCCATGGTTTTTCGACAAAGTTCGATATGAATGAGATTGGTCTCAGAGATTTTTTGTGCTCCAGAAGCAGTTGCACGATGCCAAACTCGCCTATGAGATCTACCGATTGGACTGGAGTGGAAGATTATCCATGCTAGAGCAAAAACTTCGTGCTGCTAATAGCAAGGTGGCCCAGCTTCAATTATAGCTTGCCGACAGTTATCAGTCCAACCCAAGTAGGGAGTCGAAGGTGATTGCCTCCCTGAAGAAAATCGTGGGCGAACTCTCAAAATCAGTTGGAATGGAGAAAGCCAAAGTTCAGTGATTGAAGCTTCAGTTGATTTGCAAATAGCAAGCTGTTAAGGATGCTAAAGCTGAGTCGAAGGTTCTGAGGAAAAGACTGTATGTGTTAGAAGAAAATTATTGAAGGGCTGACAGGATGTTCTGCGATAACTTGGTAAGGAGAAAAAAGCTCGAGAAAGAGATTGTCAGTCTGAAGGAATTCTTGGTAATGGCTAGTAGTTTGAAGTTCGAGGAATCTGATCCCTTTTAGAACTTTGACTTTTTCCATCTTACTTTTGTAACTGGTTTTATAGATCCTTATTTTGTAACCAACTTTGATTTTAATGAAATGATATCTTCTTCCATTTTTGCTCTATGTGGGTTGAATATTTATCGATAGCTCTACTTTTCTTCTTTTTTTCTTTTTTCTTTTTCTTTTTTTGAAAACATGGTTGTTGGGGATGCTTAATCGGAGATCTTCTCCTATGCCCAAATAAGGTTCTCTTCCTGTTTCTGATATAGCTAGTCTTTATTCTTGTTAGGATGTGGTCTTTCTCCAATCCTCAACAAGACCATTGGGGTGTGAAAGGGGTGTTGATAGGGCCTCTCCCCTCCTCCGATTTTAAACAATCAGAGGTCTTCATCCATGTCAGGATGAGGTCCTTTTTCTATTCCTGACACGGTTAGGCTTTGCTCATGTTAGGACGAGGTTCTCCTCTTGTTCTTAATAACGCAGTAAGAGCACGAAAGGATCATTGAAGGAGCCTCTTTTCTTCTATCTTAAACAATCGAAGGTCTTCATCCATGTCAGGATGAGATCCTCTTTCTGTTTCTAACATGGTTAGGCTTTGCTCATGTTAGGACAAGATTCTTCTCCTATTCCTAATAGGACCGTAAGAGCATGAAAGGACTGTTGAAGGGGCCTTCCTCCTCCTCCCGTCTCAAACAATCGGAGGTCTTCATCTATGTCAGGATGAGGTTCTCCTCCTATTTCAGACATGGTTAGGCTTTGCTCATATTAGGATGAGGTTCTTCTCCTATTCCTAATAAGGCAGTTGGGGCACAAAAGGATCGTTGAAGGAGTCTCTCCCTTTCTTCTATCTTAAATAATCAGAGATCTTCATCTATGTCAGGATGAGATCCTTCTTCTGTTTCTGATATGGTTAGGCTTTGCTCATGTTAGGATAAGATTTTTCTCCTATTCCTAATAGGACAATAGGGGCATGAAAGGGCCATTGAAGGAGCCTCTCCCCTCCTCTTATCTTAAATAACCAAAGGTCTTTATTCGTATCAGGATGAGGTCCTCTTCCTATTTCTAACATGATTAGGCTTTGCTCATATTAGGAAGAGGTTCTTGTCCTATTCCTAATAGGACAGCTGGGATACAAAAAGATCGTTGAAGGGGCTTCTCCCCTTTTCTTGTCTTAAACAACCAGTGATCTTCATCCATGTCAGGACGAGATCCTCCTCCTGTTCCTGATATGGTAAGGCTTTTCTCATGTTAGGACGAGATTCTTCTCCTATTCCTAATAGGACAGTAGGGATACAAAAGGACCATTGAAGGGGCCTATCCCCTCCTCTTGTCTTAAACAATCGGAGATCTTTGATTTTATTTGAAGTTCGATTGAGTCATTTTTTGTTATCATATGATTTTATGCCAAAAAATAAAATTATTAAAATAAAAAAGTTTTATTAAGATGGAATTATTGGTAGTATATTCGTAGATTTTTCAAATTCTAAGATCAAGTAAGATCAGCTCCTCCAAGCTCTTTTAAATAATAAGATCTAGACCGCACGACCTCCTTGACTTCATATAGGCCTTCCCAATTTGGAGCAAGCTTTTCTTGGTTTTGAGGTTGTGAAATAGCTGCTCGTTGAAGTACCAAGTTTCCCATGTTAAATACCTTGCCCTTGACTTTGGAGTTATAGTAACGAGCTACTTTCTGCTTATAGGCCACCATCCGAACATCAGCTTCTTCCTATCTTTCCTCTAATAAGTTGAGGTTAGCTCTAAGATTTTGTGAGTTGTACTATTCATCGAATGCCACGACTTGTGCCGACGGAAGTGAAGGAACTAGATCTAGGGTTTCACGGGTAGATCTTGAAACTTTTTCAAGATCATGCAGCGAAAGACTTAAATAAATCAAATATTCATTTAAATAAATATGTAAACACCTAGATCTCTGATCTACTATATGATCAAGGTATGATATTAAATCAAAAATTAAAATCAAATAAAAAAGAAAAGGTTGATCAAATCAACCTAGATCTATACTACATCAAATGTAGGTATGAAGTTAATAGATCATATCTATTACCTGAGTAAGTTAGATGTTCTAACTTACTGATCTGGGCTTGAGAATGAAGTCATGAGCCACACACGTGTCCAATCTCTAGGAGTCATCCACACGAGCCCACGAACATGATCAGAGATCCTGATGTAGGAAATCAGCATAATATGCTAGCACTATGCTGATCTCTCTTCGATGGTTGATCTGATGCATCCTACTTCAAAACTTGGACACTCTAAAATACTAAAAGAAAAGAGAAATATTTGTGATGCTAAAACATCTCTCAAAAGCTCATAAAAAGGGAGGAAGAGATCTGGAACAAAAACCCTAGAAGTAGACCCTCTTCTTCTTCTTTGTTCTTTTTCTAGACACCCTAATTTGTGTTTTCAATATCTCTACGACATAGATGAATTTTTATCTAATTTTTCTACACCAATGAGGACTCTCAAATATATACAATCCACGAAAATTTCAATCAAAAATGCTCTTTAAATAAAGATATATGCAGAATCCAAGTTAGGTCAAAAATCTAGACTAGGAAGGACCAAATAAGGAAAGTTGTTGGGGTGCCCAACTCTTAGGTGCCCCACCTCTTTTCCTGCCATAGACCAGCAAGGGGGGTGCACAAAAAAATATCCTCTTTTACCATAAAAGTCAAAAAAAATAATAAAGGATGGGTTAGCCCACTTATGGGAAGAGTTTTGGTTGATAAGGGTTCTATCTCATAGAATCCTTAAGCAAAACTAATTCCCCTTTTGACTTGGTCTTCCAACAAACTTCCATATGAGAAAAAGGAAGAGAGAAGGAAGGCATGAGAAACCTTGGGCATGAAGATTATTCTCATAAAAACATAAAAAGAAAAGGATGGGGCGTGAGGATTAGGTGGTGCAAGGAATAGGGAGTCCTAATCACACTAGGACTCCTGTTTTGACTTGGTCAAACAAGGTCTTTTAACCAAATAAAAATAAGAGTAAACCAACCCAATTAAATAAGACCGTAATCTATTTAAAAATTAAATTAAATTAAATTAAATTAAATTAAATTAAATTTTAATTTAATTTTTTAATCAAATTAGAAAATTGGATTGACCCGAGTCCTAGTTAGACTAGGGCTAGTTCTTCCTTGCACTTGACTTATCCAATAAGCCAATTAAACTTGATGCAATCAAATCCAAACTAAGTCTAATTAAATTATATTTAATTAGACTTAATCTCAGCCTTCTACCTTAATCAAATTAAGTCAATTAGCAATTAAATTGCTAATTGATTCTCCTGCAACATTTGCACTAGGTTAAATACCAATCGTATTGATTGTTTAACCCTAAAATGATTCTAATATTGCTGATCAACCATCTGATCAAAATGTGAACTCTAATGTGTGTGACCTCATAGATCCGAACCTAAGCCAGTAGCATAAGAATAAATTTTTATACCAATTGAAGTGACCGTCTAGCAATGATATCTGATGATCGGATATGTTGAAAGGTGTAGAACACCATCCTTAGAACCCATGCGAATATAATTTCTATATAATTCATCCTCTTGACTATAATGCTCGTAGGACACCTCAGAGTTTAACTATCAACTTTGATTAGATTGTCCACATTGTATTTCAAAATATCAAATCCATCTGATGGATTATCCTAGCTAAGATTTTGCTATATTGAAATATAGTGATACATTCTTTTCCAACTCTTAGAGTGGTCAATTCCATCTTGATCACACTCTGACTTCGTAAGTACTTGACTGTGCCCAAAAGCCTTCCATTGTTGAATTAGAAATTTAGTTAGTCCAGTATCAAAGCACAGTGAGTTGCATGCAAGTCACTGAGGTGATCTCAGGTCTAAGGAATACTTATACCTATATCCCATCAAAGACATTCTCAATAGTAGAATGCTCCGGAGTTGATCACGTTCAATGATGATGTACCCATATATCTCACCTGTATGCCATACCAGTATCTTCATACTTCTTAATTAAGAGGACAACCAACCTATATGGCATATAGTGACTTATGCTTGACAGACGCTGTCGTCCTAATTAACAGCCTATCATTTGGTCGTGAACAAATTTAAGAACTAATCAATAAATCCTCTCTTTATTGAAACAAATAATCCTAAGGACTTCATTACAATAATGGAGTCCATTAGAAGATATAAATTTATGATAAAAAAGATTGCCAAAATATTTTTTTATTAATTAATAAATCAATTATAATATCTCAACCGTCAACAGGCTGATGATTGGCTTTGGAACATAATTTCAAACAACTCTCACTTATCCTAAAGCCACTCGGCATAGTATTTAATACCCATCTTCGACTTGTGGTTGTCGAACTTCTTGATTGCCAGGGCTTTAGTGAAGGGGTCGGCTAGGTTCTCCTTTTCGTCGATCTTCTAAAGGTCGATGTCACCACGATCCTCGATCTCATGGACTAAATAGAAGCAGCACAGAATGTGCTTTGTCTGCTAGTATGCCTTCGATTTCTTTGCTTGAGCTATGGTGTCAGTGCTGTCATAGTAGAGCAGGACTAGACCATCAATGAAGGATGCTACTCCAAGCTTGGTGATGAACTTTCTCAGTCACATAGCTTTCTTTGCTGCATTTGATGTTGCCATGTACTTTGCTTCACAAATAGAGTCAACCACTATATGCTGCTTGGAATGTTTTCAGTAGATGGCTCCATCATTTAGAGTAAAGATATATCCTGATACACTTTTACTGTCATCATGGTCAAATTGAAAGCTAGAGTCTATAAACCCCACAAGCTTTAGATCTGACTCACCATAAACCAACCATTGGTCTTTAGTATTTTTTAAATATTTAAGGATGATTTTAACCACCTTCCAGTGATTTTCTCTATGGTTAGACTGGTATCTACTCACTACTCCTAGTGAGTATGCCACCTATGGTCTCGTACATGTTATTGCATATATAATAGACCCCATTGCCGAAGTATATGAAATTCAACTCATACGCTCTCTCTCTTCAGGAGTTATCGGACAATCCTTCTTAGAGAGAAAAATTTTTTGACCTATCAAAAGGTAGCCCTTTTTAGAATTCTCCATGCTGAACCTCTTCAGCACAGTTTCTATATACATGGACTGGGATATACCAAGCATCCTTTTAGATCTATCCCTATAGATCTTCATCCCTAGGATGTAGGATGCTTCACCTAAGTCCTTCATAAAGAATTATGATGACAACCAGACTTTTATTTCTTGTAATGTGGGGATGTCATTCCTGATTAAGAGAATATCATCCATATATAAAATAAGAAATACCACTATTGGACTATTTGTCCATTTGTAAATGTAGGATTCTTCTCCTTTCTTAATAAAGCCATACGTTTTGATCACTTTATCAAAACACATGTTCCAACTCTAAGATGCTTGCTTTAATCCATAAATGGATCTCTGAAGCCTGCACACCTTAGACTCATCTATGGATGAGAATCCCTCAAGTTGTATCATATATACCTCTTCGGTTAGCTCTCCATTTAGGAAAGACATCTTCACATCCATTTGCCAGATCTCATAGTCTAGGTGGACAGCTATTGCAAGCATTATCCAAATGAATTTGAGCATTGCCACTGGGAAGAATATCTCGTCATAGTCAATACCTTAACATTGACGATATCCCTTGGCAACAGATGGGCTTTATAGATCTCCACCTTTCCGTTTGCGCTTTTTTTCCTTTTGAATACTCATTTACACCCAATGGGTTTAACCCCTTTAGGTGGGTCAACTAATGTCCATACATCATTGACCTTCATGAAATTCATTTCGGATCTCATGGTTTCTAGATATTTCTCAGAGTCGGATCTCTGCATCATATCTATATAAGTGATCGGATCCTCATCGTTCTCATCGAGTTCGATGGGATCACCATCTTGGACCAAGAATCTATAGTATCTGTCTGAATGGTGCGGTACTCTATCGAATTGCCTTAGTGGTGTAGGTTCACTAGGCTTCAGATTTGATCTGATTAAATCTGACTTAGGTTCAACATTCTATGTCGGACTTTTTATCTATTAAACTTCATCAAGTTCAACCTTAGAGGCAATAGTTCCTTCACCAAAAAACTTCTTTTCCAAAAAGATTGTCCTAAGACTGATGAACACCTTTTGTTCATCAGCATGGTAGAAATAGTATCCTTTGGTCTCTTTTAGGTATCCTATGAATATACATTTGTTTGATCTAGATCCAAGTTTATCTATAATTAACCATTTGACATAAGTCGGACACCCCCAAATCCTAAGGTGTGAAAGTGCTAGCTTACATCCTATCCATATCTCATATGGGGTTTTAACTATAGACTTACTTGAAACTCTATTTAATAGATAACAAGCTGATTCGAATGCATATCCCCAAAAGGATATTGGCAAGCTGGCAAATCCCATCATGGATTGGACCATGTCTAACAAAGTCTGATTTCTCCTTTCAGACACACCATTATGCTGTGGTGTTCTAGAAGGAGTCTATTAGGAGAGAATCCCATTCTCTCCTAGATATGTGAGAAACCTACTAGAAAGGTATTCTACTCCTCGATCAAATCGAAGAGTTTTAATACTCTTCCTAGTTTATTTTTCTACTTCACTTCAGAATTGTTTGAATATTTCAAAAGAATCCGACTTATGTTTAATCAGATAGACATATCCATATTTGAATAGATCATTTGTGAAAGTGATTAAGTGGACATATCCACCTCTGGCATTTGTGCTCATTGATCCACATACATCAGTATGTACTAGATCTAAGAGCTCATTGGCTCTCTCATCTTTTTCAGTAAAAGACGACTTGGTCATTTTACCAAAAAGACAGGACTCAGGTTGGAAGTGATTCACAATCACTGACTTTAAGGATTCCCTCTTGAGTCAACCTATTTATCCTGTTCTTGTTTATATAACCTAGACTACAGTGCCATAAGTAGATGATACACTATCTAATATAGGATGCTTGCCAGTAGAATAGACTACATTAACAAGTTATGATAACATATATACACCATTGTTCAATTATCCATAGAAAGCAATAACACCATTCATAATGACATTACAAACTCATTTCTTTATTGAAATTTTATAATTATTCATGGCCAAAAGGCCTACAGAAATGATATTTAAAAAGAAACTAGGACAGAAATGACAATCACTAAGAACAATGGTATGAGATTCAAATACAAGTTTCAAAATTTCTAAAGCTAGAACTGGAACTGGTCTTCCATCTTCAACGTTCAGAAATCTCTCACCTTGCTCAAATCTTCTACTAACCTGCAACCCCTGCAACGAGTTGCAAATATGGTAAGGGCTACCGGTATCCAATACCTAGACAGTAATATCATAAATAAAGAAATTACAAGGAGTTATCATATAAATATCTTGCCCAACAATAGCTTGCTTCTTTCTATGTCTGTTCGGATCCAGGGAGGCAATGTACTCAAGATAGTTCCTCTTTTAGTGTCCTCGCTTCTTGCAAAAGAAGCATTCAGCTTGACTCTTATCGAGCTTGATCTTCCTGGTCTAACCCTGCACTGATATCCCAGCCTAAACTTGTATGTTCTTTATTTTCTTCTTCTTATTCTTCTTTCCTTTCCTAAAGGGTCGAGAACCAGAAGACAAACCTCCCACTAAGTTCACCGACTCTTTATGGAGCGGTGATCCTTCTTAAAGTTTTGAAGTAACCCCAGTAAGCCATGGTAGTTTACTTCAGGCTTTGTCATTCTGTAATGAGTAAGAAAAGGAAGATAGGACTTTGGCATCAAGTTTAGTATTGCATCTTTCTCAAGTTGTTCATGCAAGAAAAAGCCAAATTTGCTCAAGCGCTCTATCAGCTTAATCATGTACAGTACATGATCAGTGATAGAGGCTCTATCCCACATTCTAGCATTGAAGATGGCACAACTAGTCTTGTGCCTCTCAATGTCATCAGATGTGCTAAAAGAATTCTTTAACACTTGGAGCATTTTATTTGGCTAAGCTATCTCAAACCTGCAACTGAACTCGTCGCTCATCGCAGCCAGCATAATGCACTGCACCATGGTTCGATCACTGAGCCACTTCTGATAAGTGTCTCTGACTATTCCACGTGCATTGGCAGCTGGCTCCTCAGGTGCAGGATCCATCAGCACATATAGGATCTATTTATGCTCCAGGATAATCTTCAGCTTTCGGTACCAGCTACCGAAGTTGGATCCCACCAACTTATCATTGTCCAATAATGTTTGGAGCGATAGAAAAGTGGCCATGTCTGCATAAAGGAAAAATAAAATTTAATTAGTAATTGATTCATTAAACCTAAAGATTTAGACTTTAATCAAAAGATTTCTTCCACTATTTTATTCGAATTGATAGCCTCTACCTCTAATTTGAGGAATTATCCTAATTCTTTAGTGGATACTAGAATCCACATAGATTACACACGAGCCCAACTCTGGTTGGCCAATCCATGTATATCTAAGGATAGTTTCATAACCAATTATTTCTTCAAATAATTTCTAGCAATTAAATTTTGCCCCAGCCCTTGATCAATTGGCTTTGGCCTTCTCAAAAAAGTATCCAATTAGGTCCAACCATTAACATGACCATCCTTAGTCCATCTAACTAATGAATGATCAGGCCTAACTTTGGTTGGCCCACCTGACCACCATTTAGAAAAATGTATCAAAGAGATCATATAATGAATGATAATTCCATCAACCGATAAGCACCAGGTCTTTGGGCCTCCAATGATTATCCAACCGATGGTCCCATTATCATCCACTTTAATGGAAGGCTATGATCCAGTTATCATATATAACTATTTTATTTTAGAGACCTAATAATTTTAGAGAATTTATTTATAGAAGTGAGTAGATCAGATTAACCAGCTTGTCATGATCATCCCACTGACTTCACTAAGTCAGCTTAAGGGAGACCACTAACAGGCTGGTCTAAGAGCACCTAAATTAGTTGCACTGATTTACCTAACTGACATGGGTCAGCTTGAATAGTCAAGTGATTCAATCAAAACATAATCTCACCAAAAAGTCAGGTAAGTTCGATCGATGGGAGGGTCTACCAAAGCTTGCCTTAGACACCATCAGAAATGGTCAGATAAGCAGGCTACCAATTAAAAACCATCGATCTGATTTATCTTAGACACCAACTAATTTAATTAGTTTTAATTAGATCAACCTAACAGTTCGTGCTAGACCGCGTAGTCATGAATCAAGTCCATCTTGGGTCTTGTTAAAGACATGGACTTGACCAACAACAACTATTGTAATTGATCTAGATAATGAAGGAAAATCCTGATTTTTCGGACCAAGTTCGTTCAAATCTGATCGGATCAAGAGATATATTTCAAAATTTTTTTTCTTTGATCCTAATCAGATCTAGGATATTTTAGATCTAATTTTTATTATTCTAATAATAAAAATAAAATTTAAATAAATTAAATTTAATTTAATTTACCTTGATGTAGGGTAATCCTATTACCCGCTGATGATATTGTAAGCAGCGGAAGGTTCTGGATCTAGCCATGCAAGTGCCTGGCCTCTATCGGTTTTCACTCAGGTTGGATCTGAAGATCCTCTTCTTCTCTATCACATCTCCAAAAATCAGATCTGGATCTGATCTGGAGGATCTTCAAAATACCTTTCAAAGATTAGCAGTTGTCCTTTACAGTAGCGCAGCCTTCTAGCTTTCTGTCACCTTTCTCTCATCTGGATTGCACCAACTTGGATTCCAAACACCTTTGGGCATGGAGAGGAGAGGGTGAAGATGGACTTGGCATGGAGGAGGAGGAGGGAGGCAGCCTTGGGGCATGTGATTTTTTAATGCTCTTTGAGTTGGGCGCAGGGTCTTATTTATAGACTATGCGTGATCCAACTCCTCTTCTTCCCAATAAATCATAACCCTTTGTAAAATCAAATCTAAATCTAATTGGTGGAAATAGAGTCCCTTGGATTCCTTCTTAGATGGTGCCTAAGACCAGTCAAACTTGGTTCTTAGGAGAAGTCTAATCGAAATCCAAAAAGAAGATGGAGTCCCTATCCAACAGGGACTCCTGGGCGCCTCCAGCTTGGGCACATGCCAAGGGTGGCATGCACCCTCCTCCTTGCTAGGTTCTGATAGGGGGACAGGCCCCCACCAGCTCTCCAATAGGTGCGTGACATGTGGACAGAAGTCAAAGTATCAATGGTCAATATTTGACCAGTCAAAGGTCAATTTTTGACCAAAGTCAAAGGACGAGAAATGGCAGGTGACCAAAAATGGCAGGTATTGTCTTACAAAATAAGACAATCCTTTTCTAACCTGGACAGGCTCCAGTCAGACTAGGTGAAGGCCTTTGAATGAGCACAAACTCCTTTGGCTCAGTAAGGACAACTAAGAACATTAGGTTCAATTGAGTGCTAGCACGATTTTCTTGAACCTAATTGAATCTCATTCAGATCAATTAAACTAGATTAGTTCAATTGATGATCACCAGATTCAAACCCTTATTTGTGTGACCCAGTTAGGTTCAATTCTATATGGTAATGAGATATGTCATGATCTCTATCATTGACATCATCAAAACTCCTTTCGATGGATCAGAACTCTTCTGATTTGAACGGCTAGAATGATCAATCATCTAAATCATTCTAATTGCTCCCAAAATCCATCAGTGACACCTAGTAGTATATGGTGACAACCCATCAGAGCTGAATGAAAACCTCTTGGTGCAGTTATCTGTGTGATTAAGTTCTTCTATCTTGAGCTTCGATCAGATTAGGGTTAAGGTAAACTCGTCAAACCCTAGTTTCTATCATATGATGTAATCATTCGATTCAAGTCTGATGTGAAAACCTAAATAGAAACTCTTTCTATTATTTCACTTTGCCATGGCCATGGGCTTCTGGACTTGATTCTCATGATCATCATAGGGCTGCTCCTCTACCACTGAGGTAGATAGATTCCATCTTGATGCATTCCAGTTCCTACAATGAACATGCTATAGCCGACATACACCTCAAAATTTCGTGTGGCTAGGAGATCGAGTAATTGTGTAGTCAAACTATAACACCCTCAAGGTGAACTGCCGATGTACCTCCGGTCGAAGAACCAGACACACCACTACAGCATTGAGTCAATCATTGACGAGAAGGTAGACTTCCTAATGACTACTCAAGGTGGTCACGCTTAGTGCCCTCGTTCTCTAACGAGTACCTATACTCTCGCTCTGGTGTCTCCACACCGTAGACTTAAGACTCATCTACTAAAGAGAAGCGATTGTATACCAACCTTCCGGATCAATCACCATCCTCATGATGATCCTTTGGTTGAGAGCATTTTATGAGTTACTAATGATTATTCATGTCTTAAATTTTCAACTCTTGAAAATATGAATTATCATTATCATTAACTCAAAGGATGTATCATAGACACTAAATACACATATGTGATAGAAAATAACCCTTTTATTGATAATAGTCAAAATTATAATTTTGCCCCTAGAAGTGTATTACAAGTGTCAGCCAATTTTGGCTTCTAGGGCACATATATCTAATAGATAATTCTTGACTTAATCTAAGACAATAATTGATTAGATTTAGTCAATTCTCTAATTAAGTCCATTCTTTAATCTAATCCTAGGTCTAACCCAATTAATGGACCTAATCCCCACTAACCCATTTAGCCCAATGTGTTATGATTTGTGTCTTAGGATCTTCAATTTATAATTCTAGATTCTAATCAATTTACTTCTTAATGCTCAATTAAGTTTTGGACTGAGGGTTGGGGTTCAACTTTTTGAAAATAATTTTTATATTTATAAAATATTTTTACAATATGGTTCTATCTACCAAGTTGCATGTTTGATCAATATGCAAGTAAAATAAATATAAAACTACTTTAGATCTAATCTAAACAGCTTCATGTAATTGAAATAGTTTCAATAATAATCAATTATAAATCTTCCTAGATCAAATCTAACATATTTATGATAATTAAAATTAGATTAAAATATTTTTAATTAGATCATAAAATTTTTTAGATCTAATCTAAAATTTTATGATCAATATTTTAGATCAGCACGTACTAGGACAACCTATTCATCGTAAGGGATAAACCATACAGCAGGACAATCTTATGGCAGTTCGTGCAATCTAAAATATTTTATTTTTAGATAAAAAACTATTTTAAATTTATTAAATTATAAATAAATTTAGATCAAATCTAATAAATTTATGATTAGAGTTAGATCATCACGAACTAGGACAACCTTTTTACTATAGGGGTAAACCTTACAACAGGAACAATCTTATGGCAGTTCATGAGATCTGAATTTTTTTTTTAATTTTAGATTTAATAATTAGATTATAAATTAGATATAATATAAAAAATAATCTAAATATGGATAAAAATCATGTAATAAGAATCTAAGCTCTGATACCAATTGAAGGAACCAGATCTAGGGTTTCACGGTAGATCTTGAAACTTTTTCAAGATCATGCAATGAAAGACTTAAATAAATTAAATATTTATTTAAATAAATATATAAATATCTAGATCTTAGATCTACTACATGATCAAAGCATGATTTTAAATCAAAAATTAAAATCAAATAAGAAAAAAAATATTGATCAAATCAACCTAGATTTATACTACATCAAATGCAGATATGAAGTTAATAGATCAGATCTATTATCTGAGCGAGTTAGATGTTCTAACTTACTGATCTGGGCTTGAGAATGAAGTCACAAGCCGTACACATATCCGACCTCTATGAGTCATCCACACGAGCCCACAAACACGATCAGAGATCCTGATGTAGGAAATCAGCATAGTATGCTAGCACTGTACTGATATCTCTTCGACGGTTGATTCGATACTTTTTTCTTCAAAACTTGGATACTCTAAAATATCAAAAGAAAAGAAGAAGATTTTTGATGCTGAGACACCTCTCAAAATCTCACAAAAAGAGAGGAAGAGATCTGGAACAAAAACCCTAGAAGAAGACCCTCTTCTTCTTTATTTTTTTTCTAGACACCCTAATTTGTGTTTTCAATATCTTCATGACCCAGATGTATTTTTCTTTGATTTCTCTACACCAAATAGTACTCTCAAATGTCTACAATCTACAAATATTTCAGCCAAAAATTCTTTTTAAATAAAGAGATATGCAGAGTCCAAGTTAGATCAAAAACCTAGACTAGGAAGGACCAAATAAGGGAAGTTGTTTGGGCGCCCAACTCTTGGGTGCCCCCACCTCTTTATCTGCCATGGACTAGCAAGGGGGGCGCACAAAAAAATTTCCTCATTCACCATAAAAATCAAAGAAAATAAGAAAGGATGGGTTGGCACACTTATGGGAAGAGTTTTGATTGATAAGGATTCTATCTCATAGAATCCTTAAGCAAAACTAATTTCCCTTTTGACTTGGTCTTCCAACAAACTTCCATATGAGAAAAAGGAAGAGAGAAGGGAGGCAAGAGAAACCTTGGGCATGGAGATTATTCATGTGAAAACATAGAGAAAAGGGTGGGGCATGAGGATTAGGTGGTGCAAGGATTAGGGAGTCTATCATACTTGGACTCCTATTTTGACTTGGTCAAAGATGGTCTTTTAACCAAATAAAAATAAGAGTAAATCAACCTAATTAAATAAGAACCTAACCTATTTAAAAACTTAATTAAATTAGATTAAATTAGATTTAATTTTAATTTAATTTTTTAATCAAATTAGAAAATTGGGTTGACTGGAGTCCTAGTTAGACTAGGGCTAGTTCTTCCTTGCACTTGACTTATCCAATAAGCCAATTGGACTTGATCCAATCAAGCCCAAACCAAATCTAATTAAATTATATTTAGTTAGACTTAATCTCAGCCTTTTGACTTAATCAAATTAAGCTAATTAATAGTCAAATTACTAATTGATCCTCTCGCAATACTTGCACTAGGTTAAACACCAATCGTATTGATTGTTTAACACTAAAATAATTCTAAATCGCTGATCAACCATCCGATCGAAATGTAAACTCTAATGTGTATGACCTTATAGATCCAAACCTAAGCTGGTTGCATAGAAATAAATTTTTATACTAATCAAAGTGACCATCTAGCAATAATACCCAACGGCCAGATAGGTCGAAAGGTGTAGAACACCATCCTTAGAACCCATGCAAATATAGTTTTCATATAATTCATCCCCATGACCATGATGCTCGTAGGACACCTCAGAGTTCAACTATTAACTTTGATCAGATTGTCCATATTGTATTTCAAAATATCAAATGCATTTGATGGATTACCCTGGCCAAGGTTTTGCTATATTGAAATACAGTGATACATTCTTCTCCAACTCTTGGAGTAGTCAATTCCATCTTAATCACACTCTAAGTTTACAAGTACTTGACTATGCCCAGAAGCCTTCTGTTGCTGAATTAAAAATTCAGTTATTCTGGTACCAAAGCATAATAAGTTGCTTGCAAGTTACTGAGGTGATCTCAGGTCTAAGGGATACTTATACCTATATCCCATCAGAGATATTCTCGATAGTAGAATACTCTGGAGTTGGTCACGTTCAATGATGATGTATCCATACATCTCATCTGTATGCCATACCAGTATCTCCATACTTCTTGGTTAAGAGGACAACTAACTTATATGGCATATAGCAACCTATGCTCGATAGACACTGTCGTCCTAATTAACAGCCTATCATTTGATCGTGAATAAATTTAAGAACTAATCGATAAATCCTCTCTTTATCGAAACTAAATAGTCCTAAGAACTTCATCACAATAATGAAGTTCATTAAAAGATGTAATTTTATGATGAAAAAAAATGCCAAAATATTTTTTTATTAATTAATAAATTAATTATAATATCTCAACCATCAACAGGCTGATGATTGGCTTTGAAACATAATTTTCAATAAGAAGTTTGAGTTCTATTGGGATGACCACTTCTATTTCGAAGGCTAAGGCAAATGAAGTCTCCCTAGTTGGTAGCCTTTGGATAATTCGGTATACCCATAGCACATGATAGAGTTCATCCATCCAAATCCTCTTTGCTTTCTCAAGTCTTGCTTTGATATCTTGTAGCAGGATTTGGTTGGTTACCTCCACCTTGCTGTTTGCCTATGAATGTGCTATCGATGTAAAATTATGAGCAATGTTCAGATCTTCATAGAACTCGACAAACTTTGTTCCTACAAGTTGGTGCCCATTATCTATTATAAGAGTTCGAGGTAGGCCAAATATATAAACAATAAATTTTTAGATGAAGTCTTGTACTTTAACTTCAGTAATTTTTGTCAGAGATTCGGCTTTAACCCATTTTATGAAGTAATCGATTACCACTAGCAAAAACTTTTGCTGTCAAGATGCCATAGAAAAGGATCCGAGTATGTCCATTCCCCACTGTGCAAACAACCAAGGGGCACTCAGGGAGGTAAGCTCAGAAGTAAATTGTCTTTGAATATTTATGTTTCTTTGGCATCGATCATATTTCTTGACGTACTCCATGGAGTCTTGATGCATGATTAATCAGTAGTAGCCTAACCGAAGCAGTTTGTGAGATAGGGATCTAGCCCCCAGGTGACTTTTGTAGATTGTTTTATGCACTTTCTGAAGGAAAAATCCTGATTTCCCAGACCATGTTCGTTCAGATCTGATTGGATCAAGAGATATATTTCAAAATTTTTTCTTTTTGATCCAAATCAGATCTGGGATGTTTTAGATCTGATCTTTATTATTCTAATAATAAAAATAAAATATAAATAAATTAAATCATATTTAATTTACCTTAATGTAGGGTAATCCTATTACCCATTGATGATCCTATAAGCAGCGGAAGGTTCTAGATCTAGCCACGCAAGTGCCTAACCTCTACCAGTATCCACTCAGGTCGGATCTGGAGATCCTATTCTTCTCTATCATGTCTCCAAAAATTAGATCTAAATCTGATTTAGAGGATCTTCAAAACAACTTTCGAAGATTAGTAGTTGTCTTTTGCAGCAGCGTAGCCTTCTAGCTTTCTGTTGCCTTTCTCTCGTCTGGATTGCACCAACTTAGATTCCAAACTACTTTGGGCATGGAGAGGAGAGGGAGAAGATGGTCTTAGCATGGAGGAGGAGGAGAGAGGCAGCCTTTGGGGCATGGGAATTTTTTACATACTCCTTGAGTTGGGTGTAGGATCTTATTTATAGACTATGTGTGATCCAACTCCTCTTCTTTCCAAGCAATCATAAGTCTTTGTGAAATCAGATCTAAATTTGATTGGTGAGAATAGAGTCCCTTGGATTCATCCTTAGATGGTGTCTAAGATCAGTTAAAGTTGGTTCTTAGGAGGAGTCTAATCGAAATCCAAAATGGAGATGGAGTCCCTATCCAACAGGGACTCCTGGGTGCCTCCAGCTTGGGCGCATGCCACCCTTGGCGTGTGCCCTCCTCTTTGCCAAGTTCTGGCAGGGGGACAAGCCTCCACCAACTCTTCAATAAGTGCATGACACATGGACAGAAGTCAAAGTGTCAATGGTCAACATTTGATCAGTCAAAGGTGAACTTTTGACCAAAGTCAAAGAACGAAAAATGGCAGATGATAAAAAATGGCAGGTATTATCTTACAAAATAAGAAAACCCTTTTCTAACCTAGCGTGTGCCCTCCTCCTTGCCAAGTTCTAGCAGGGGGACAAGCCCCCACCAGCTCTTCAATAGATGCATGACATGTGGATAGAAATCAAAGTGTCAATGGTCAACATTTGATCAGTCAAAGGTCAACTTTTAACCAAAGTCAAAGGACAAGAAATGATAGGTGATCAAAAATGGTAGGTATTGTCTTACAAAATAAGATAACCCTTTTTTGATCTGGATAAGCTCTAGTCAGACCAAGTGAAGGCCTCTGATTGAGTATAAACTCCTTTGGCTCAATCAGGACAACTATTTATGATAATAAAAGAAGAACGTTAGGTTCAATCGAGTGCTAGCACGATTTTCTTGAACCTAATTAAATCTCATTCAGATCAATTGAACTGGATTAGTTCAATTGATGATCATAGATTTAAACCCTTATTTGTGTGACCCAATTAGGTTCAATTTTGTATGATAATGGAATATGTCATGATCTCTATCATCGACATCATCGAAACTCCTTTCGATGGATCAGAACTCTTCTGATTCGAACAGTTAAAATAATCGATCATCTAAATCATTCTAATCGCTTCCAAAATCCACCAGTGACATCTGACAGTATATGGTGGCAATCCATCAGAGTTGAATGTGAACCTCTTGGTGCAGCTATTTGTGTGATTAAGTTCTTCTATCTTGAGCCCCGATCAGATTAGGGTTAAGGTGAACTCGTCAAACCCTAGTTTCTGTCATATGATGTAATCATTCGATTCAAGTCCGATGTGAAAATCTAAATAGAAACTCTTTCTATTATTTCACTCTGCCATGGCCATGGGCTTCTGGACTTGATTCTCATGATTATCATAGGGCTGCTCCTCTACCACCGAGGTAGATAGATTCCATCTTGATGCAATCCAGTTCCTATAATGAACATGCTATAGCCAACATACACCTCAGGGTTCCAAATGGCTAGGAGATCGAGTTGTGGTGTAGTCAAACTATAACACCCTCAAGGTCAACTGACGATGCACCTTAGGTCAAAGAACCAGACACATCACTACAGCATTGAGTCAGTCATTGACGAGAAGGTAGACTTCCTAATGACTACTCGAGGTGGTCACGCTCAGTGCCCTCGTTCTCTGACGAGTACCTGTACTCTCGCTCCGATGTCTCCACACTGTAGACTCAAGACTCATCTACTAAAGAGAAGTGATTGTACACCAACCTTTCGGATCAATCACCATCCTCGTGATGATCTTATAGTCGGAAGCATTTTATGAGTTAATAATGATTATTCATGTCTTAAATTTTCAACTCTTGAAAATATGAATTATTATTACCATTAACTCAGAGGATGTATCACAGACACTAAATACACATATGTGATAGAAAATAACCTATTTTATTGATAATAGTTAAAATTATAATTTTGCCCTTAGAAGTGTATTACAAGTGTCAGCCAATTCTAGCTTCTAGGGCATATATATCTAATAATCTCCCACTTGTCCTAAAGCCAATTGGCTACAAGTCTAAGTCCCATCTTCTCAAGGTAGGCTTCGAATTTTTGTTGTCTCAACGACTTTGTAAGTGGGTATACCATATTGTCTGCGGAGTTGACTCTCTTGACCTCGACGTAATCCTTCTTGAGGTAATCGCGGATGAGGTGGTATCGTCGCTCAATGTGCTTGGATTTTTGGTAAGACCTCGGCTCCTTAGCAAGAGCTATGGTGCCATTATTGTCGCAGTATAGAGGAATGGCATCTGATGGCATTACTCCAATTTTTGTAGCAAACTTCTTGTACCAGAATGCTTCCTTTGCAGCCTCTGATGTAGCGATATATTTTGCTTTCATGGTAGAATCTGCTATCATGGTTTGCTTGAAACTCTTTCAATTGATAGCACCACCATTGAACAGAAATAGATTTTCAGATGTCGACTTTCGATCATCTACATCGGACATGAAATTCGAGTCTGTGTATCCCTGGATTTGGTGTTCTTCGTTACCAAAGACCAACATCATATCCTTAGTTCTTCTTAAGTACTTAAGGATACGTTTCATAGAAGTCTAGTGTTCTTCACCTGAATTTGACTGATATCTACTTGTGACACTCACAGCATGGGCTATATCAGGTCGTGTACATAGCATGGCATACATGAGGCTCCCTATTGTAGAAGCATAAGGAATCTTGCTCATGCATTCTATTTCCTTAGGTGTGCTAGGGCACATCTTCTTGGAAAGATGAATACCATGTCTGAAGGATATTAATCACCTCTTAGAGTTTTCCATACTAAACCTCTTTAGTACTTCCTCTATGTACATCTTCTGTGAAAGTCCTAGCATCCTATTCGGTCTATCTCTATAGACCTTAATTCCTAGAATAAAGGATGCTTCACCTAGGTCTTTCATGGAGAATTCCTTGGACAACCATATTTTGACTGTCGTCAATCATGGGAATATCATTCCCAATAAGGAGGATGTCATCCACGTACAATACGAGGAAGACAACAGCGCTCCCACTGACCTTTTTGAAGACACATGGTTCCTCTTCATTTTTGATGAAACCAAACATTTTGATCACATCATTGAAACGAGTGTTCCAGCTCCGAGATGCTTGCTTAAGTCCATATATGGACCTTTGCAGCTTGCAAACCTTGTGATCAGTATCACTGGATGTGAAACCTAGCGGCTGTTCCATATAGATATCTTCCTCAAGATATCCATTTAAGAATGCCATTTTCACATCCATTTGCCATATTTCATAATCGAAATAGGCTGCAACGGCAAGCAATGTGCGGATGGATTTTAGCATAGCCACTGGGAAAAAGGTATCCTGATAGTCAATGCCTTCGCATTGACTATAACCTTTTGCCACTAGTCTAGCCTTGAATGTCTCCACATTTCCATCTGCACCAATCTTTCTCTTGAAGATCCATTTACATCCAATAGGTACTATACCTTCTGGTGGATCTACCAAGGTCCAGACTTGGTTTGAGTGCATCGAGTCAATTTCTGACTGCATTGCCTCTAGCCATTTCTCGGAGTCGATATCTGATATCGCCTCATTGTAGGTTTTGGGATCATCACCATGAGCACCATTACCTATGAGGAACATTTCCTCTACTTCCTCTGAAATAATACCTAAGTATCTTTTAGGAGGATGGAAAACTCTTTTCGATCTACGAGGTGGAGGAGGTAGTGTTCTTAT
The DNA here is from genome assembly GCA_006176705.1 of Cocos nucifera. NCBI lineage: Eukaryota > Viridiplantae > Streptophyta > Magnoliopsida > Arecales > Arecaceae > Cocos > Cocos nucifera. The sequence goes on from QRFJ01007450.1 coordinate 62,596, forward strand.
TGGCTCAACCTGATTTGGTTTCAATTGGTCCTTAGCTCGTTGTACTTGTGAGACTTTCTCATCAAGCTTAATCTGCTTTCCAATGCCGCTATCTTGAATAAACTATTTTTCAAGAAAGATGGCATGTCGACTCACAATCACATTATGGTCTTCTGGAATGTAGAAATAGTATCCTAATGACTCTTTAGGATATCCTATGAATCGAGCTCTGAAGGACCTAAACTCTAACTTGTCCGCTTGTTGTCTTTTGACATGAGCCGGACAACCCCAAATTCTGAGATGACTCAGACTTGGTTTCTTACCGTGCCATATCTCATACGGTGTGGTAGGAACGATTTTAGAGGGAACCCTATTCAGTAGATAAATTGAAGTTAACAATGAATGTCCCCAAAGAAAATCAGGGAGGTCTGTGAAGCTCATCATGGATCGGACCATATCCAATAGAGTCCGATTTCTCCATTCTGAAACCCCGTTGAGTTGAGGTGTTCCTGGTGGAGTCCATTGAGAGACTATGCCATTTTTCTTGAGATAGTCTAGGAATTCCCGACTAAGGTATTCACCTTCTCGATCTAATCGAAGAACCTTAATGGGTTTTTCAGTTTATTTTTCTTCTTCATGTCTGAATTCTTTGAACTTTTCAAAAGCTTCAGACTTGTGTCTCATAAGATACACATACCCATACCTAGACAGATCAAATTTCTACTAGCTGCAGGCACATAATAACAGTCATTCAAAACTAAGTCTAAACTAGATGGTAATTGAAGAGGGTATGTTTCTACTACCACTGCAGCAACTCTTGCTTCATTACCGACGCGTAGGATCATGTCTCCATCCCTCAGCCTCCTACTATCCTCAAGACTCTGCATGGAAGTGCACAGATAAGCACTAGAACCAGAGTCAAGCATCCAACTGGATGCAGAAGAAACCGTAAGGTTAGACTCAATAACGAGCATACCTCCAGAAGGATCTTTCTTCTTGTTCTTCAGGATGGCCAGGTAAGTAGGGCAGTTCCGCTTCCAATGGCCGTCGCTGTTGCAATGGAAACACTTTCCTTTGCCATCGGCCTTCTTCTTCGGTTCTGCCTTCTTCTTCTTTGATCCTTCTACCTTTTGCTTTTTCACAGACTTCTTTTTCTTTCCATAAGACTTTCTTTTGGAAGAAGTCCGTTCCATAGCAAGAACTGAGCCTTTAGAACCTTTCATAGAAAGCTCAGCGGTAACCAGCATATTCATCAACTCGGCCAAGGAATTTTGAAGTTTATGCATGTGGTAATTCATGATGAATTGCCCATATGCATCAGTCAAGGATTGCAGAATAATATCATTCTGCAAGATCCAAGTCCAACTTCACACCGAGCTTCTCAAGCTCTTCCATGTCCTTGATCATTGTCAGACAGTGATCTTGGACTGACTGCCCATCACGCATCTTAGCCTTAAAAAGTCGTTTCGTGACTTGATATTTGGCTGCGCGACTCTGTTCACCAAACATCTCCTGCAGGTGAGCCAACATTTGGCGAGCAGTCCCGATATCTTCATGTTGGCGCTGGAGCTCATCAGACATCGAGCCCAACATGTAGTATCTGGCCTTATTATCTTCGTCAATCCATTTTTTCAGAGAGACGCTCTCTGTTCAGTGGATGGACGAGCTGGTAAGGTGGGAGGGTCCTGGTCCAAAACATGTGTTAACTTCTCGGAAACCCAAAACATGATTTTGTAGTTCCTGAGCCAATCTTTATAATTGGGTCCAGTCAGTCTATGTGTGTCTAGGATACGTGCCAGTGGGTTGGACGCAGACATTTTCCTGTAGAGAGTCAAAGATTCTAGTTAGATACTGTAATTTTGACTTGACCAATTTGTTTAGGGATTTTATTTTTAAACAAATTAGCTCCCACTATTTTCTCGGATCCCTACACTCCCTCTGTAGAGATGCGAAAATCTCCATGATTAATGATTTCTAGTGGGTGGTGCGGTCTCACCAACTGACTCATCACCTCACCTAACAGTTATTGGTGATGGGTTAGCCAATGAGTGAACAACTCTTGTTCAATGATTCTCTAATCATGGTGCACCCAAACTTGGTCTCTAATTCATGAATCTCACCGTATCCAGAATATTGATCCACTCCTTAGTTAAGTCAGACCCACCATTTGCATAGACTGGGATTCCTAATTGAGTCTCTCACCGTATCCAGAATATTGAGCCCAACTCATCCTCCAGCCCATAGCATCCAATGCCTAATAGACATGGTTGCATCTTCCCGGTGCAACTGAGCCACTGTATCCAGCCGAGAACAATCAACCCCGGGAAGGGCCCGCACATCTACAATGGTGGAAGACCTCAGACTTAATCTTTTCTTAGGGAGAATTGATTCAGGTCTCATTAAACTAGACTTGGCATAGTCATAACAATTATGACTAACCTAGTGGCATGGGTTAGCTCGGATTATTGACCACCTCAGATCAGAACCTGTGTCAACAGATATGGCCAGGTAAGTGAGACCGGTGGAAGGAATATGCCATTAACTCGTACAAGAACGCATTCAGGTCGAGTAGCTTCCAATTAAAAACCAGTCGGTCGTATGTGCCAAACTTACCTTAGACACCAAATTGTTGAGTCAGAACCAATTGGGTTAGCCTACAATCCAGACTCTAACCTCTGAGCCTAATTAGGTCTTGCTTGATCGTGACTCGATCTTGACCCAGACTTAATCCTATTAGGCTGGTCAATTTAAGCATTGTTGATCCCATCTAACCAACTCTTGATTCGGTTTGATCAACCGCTTAGACCTAATTGAGCTACCCAAGCCCGAACCCAGTATTATGAATATGTCTTAGATCTGAAATTCTCAATTTTAGACCTAATTAATATTTCATAAATCTTAATTCTTAATTAAGTAGGGTTCATAAACAAAATATGCACAATAAATCCTAGGGTTTCAGGATCTAGGGTTTTGCAGAAAGTAAGTTTTGGGTTTCTGATTAAGGACGAACACGCAGCACCCCTACACATCATAAGAACACCCCATCGAATGGGAGGAAGAGAGGGCCTTTAAACCCTTCTTCGTTCTTATGACCGGACGGCCAAGAGGAACGCCTTAATCAGGAACATGTCAATACTACTAAAATACAGTTTTAGATCTATATCATATATCTCATATACAAATTTAGATCTAATCATGGCATATTTTGCATACATCTCATGTATCGAATCATGCATGTTTTCAGATCTAAATTATCTCATAATAATCTAAAAAATTAGATTTAAATTGATCTAATCAAAATAAATTCTAATCTAGACAATTATGTAGAACTATTCTACAACTAGTCTAGACATGCATCAATCATATCTCATATGATATTTAAAATTAAATAATTTTTATTTGCTATTTTTTCAGATGTTATTATAATACTTATAATATCAAAAAATAGTAAATAAGATAGATCTAAAATATGATTTAATCAAATTAAATTATAAACATGCAAGACTATTCTATAGAACTATTCTATTTTAGAACTAGTCATGCATATTTTTTAATCTTAGATCCAAATTATTTAATTTTAATTTTTCTGATTTCAGATCTGATCACATCTCATGTGACATCTAAAATCATATATTTTTTAATTAAAATAAAATTTAAAATTAGATCTCAAATACTTTAGAACCTTGGCTCTGATACCAGTTGAAGGGAAAATCCTGATTTCCCTGACCAGGTTCGTTCAGATCTGATCAGATCAAGAGATATATTTTAATTTTTTTTTCTTTGATCTAAATCAGATCTAGGGAATATTTTTCAGATCTAATCTTTATTATTCTAATAATATTAAATAAAATATAGATAAATTAAATCATATTTAATTTACCTTGATGTAGGGTAATCCTATTACCCTGTTGATGATCCTTGTTAAGCAGCGGAAAGGTTCTGGATCTAGCCACGCAAGTGCCTGGCCTCTACCGGATATCCACTCAGGCTGGATCTGGAAGATCCTCTTCTTCTCTATCACATCTCCTAAAAATTAGATCTGGAATCTGATTTGGAGGATCTTCAAAACTAATTTTTGAAGATCAGCAGTCGTATCTTTTGCAGCAGCGCAGCCTTCTTAGCTTTCTGATCGCCTTTCTCTTGATCTGGATTGCACCTAACTTAGATCCCAAACTACTTTTGGGAATGGAGAGGAGAGGGAGAAGATGGTCTTGGCATGGAGGAGGAGGAGATAGGCAGCCATTGGGGCATGGGAATTTTTCAGATACTCCTTCAGTTGGGCGCAAAGTCTTATTTATAGACTATGCATGATCCAACTCCTCTTCTTCCCAACCAATCACAACTCTTTGTGAAATCAGATCTAAATCTGATTGGTGGGAATAGAGTCCCTTGGATTCATCCTTAGATGGCACCTAAGATCAGTCAAAATTGGTTCTTAGGAGGAGTCTAATCGAAATCCAAAGAGGAGATGGAGTCCCTGTCCAATAGGGACTCCTGGGCGCCTCCAGCTTGGGCGCACGCCACCCTTGGCGTGCACCCTCCTCCTTGCCAAGTTCTGGCAGGGGGACAAGCTCCCACCAGCTCTCCAATAGGTGCATGACACATGGACAAAAGTCAAAGTATTAATGGTCAATCATTTGACCAGTCAAAGGTCAGACTTTTGACCAAAGTCAAAGGACGAAGAAATGGCAGGTGACCAAAAATGGTAGGTAATTGTCTTATAAAATAAGACAATCCTTTTTTGATCTAGACAGGCTCCAGTCAGACCAAGTGAAGGCCTCTAATTGAGCACAAACTCCTTTGGCTCAGTTAGGACAACTATTTATGATAGTAAAAGAAGAATGTTAGGTTCAATCGAGTGCTAGCACGATTTTCTTGAACCTAATTGAATCTCATTCAGATCAATTGAACTAGATTAGTTCAATTGATGATCACCTAGATTCAAACCCTTATTTGTGTGACCCAGTTAGGTTCAGTTCTGTATGGTAATGGGATATGTCATGATCTCTATCATCGACATCATCGAAACTCCTTTCGATGGATCAGAACTCTTCTGATTCGAACAGCTAGAATGATCGATCATCTAAATCATTCTAATTGCTCCCAAAATCCACCAGTGACACCTAGCAGTATATGGTGGCAACCCATCAGAGCTGAATGTGAACCTCTTGGTGCAGCTATCTGTGTGATTAAGTTCTTCTATCTTGAGCCCCGATCAGATTAGGGTTAAGGTGAACTCGTCAAACCCTAGTTTCTGTCATATGATGTAATCATTCGATTCAAGTCCGATGTGAAAATCTAAATAGAAACTCTTTCTATTATTTCACTCTGCCATGGCCATGGGCTTCTAGGACTTGATTCTCATGATTATCATAGGGCTGCTCCTCTACCACCGAGGTAGATAGATTCCATCTTGATGCAATCCAGTTCCTACAATGAACATGCTATAGCCAACATACACCTCAGGGATTCCATATGGCTAGGAGATCGAGTAATGGTGTAGTCAAACTATAACACCCTCAAGGTGAACTATCGATGCACCTCAGGTCAAAGAACCAGACACACCACTGCAGCATCGAGTCAGTCATTGACGAGAAGGTAGACTTCCTAATGACTACTCGAGGTGGTCACGCTCAGTGCCCTCGTTCTCTAACGAGTATCTGTACTCTCGCTCTGGATGTCTCCACACCATAGACTCAAGACTCATCTACTAAAGAGAAGCAATTGTATACCAACCTTTCAAATCAATCACCATCCTCGTGATGATCCTATGGTTGGGAGCATTTTATGAGTTAATATTGATTATTCATGTCTTAAATTTTCAACTCTTGAAAATATAAATTATCATTACCATTAACTCAAAGGATGTATCACAGACACTAAATACACATATGTGATAGAAAATAATTCATTTTATTGATAATAGTCAAAATTATAATTTTGCCCCTAGAAGTGTATTACAAGTGCCAGCCAATTCTGGCTTCTAGGGCACATATATCTAACACTTTTCATAATACAAAATCAGCCTTTGAAGGTCGAAAACATCTCAAGAGCGATAAAGAATACGATCTTTTATACAACTTGCCATCATATAGAACATATCGAGAGGTCTGGTTTCTTAATTTTTAAGCTTCTTTTGAATCATGAGCGAGAACCCCATCTTTGAGATAGGCAATTAGCGGGTCCATTTAGCTAGACTCATGGTCGACCTGCATCATAGATTGTTGCTCCTCCAAGCTTGGGTGTTTCAGAATTTCAAAAATGACTTTCTTTAGTTGTTCTATTGGGGCGAGTGTGGCTAATTTGGAGAGAAGGTCGGCTCTGATATTTTTTGCACTTGGGATCTATTGAATATTAAAGCTGTGGAAGGTCGGGATCAGACTCCTTATCTTTTCTAGGTATTTCATCATACTTTTCTTTCAAGCTTCATAATTGCCACTGACTTATCCCACGACCAACTGAGAGTCACTATAGACTTGGAGCCGATCCACCTCTAGTTTCCTAGCTATTCTTAATCTCGCAATCAGCACTTCATACTCAGCCCCATTATTTGTTGTAAGAAATTCAAATGCAGTGCATACTCTACAATGATTCCTTCTAGGTTGACCAAAATCAAACTTGCACCTGCACCGAAGGCATTGGACAAGCCATCCATGTATAGAGCCCAAAAACCTTTAGGAAGGTCTGCTCTTTCTTCGGGGGAGCCCAGCTGCAACAATGAAATTCTGGTTTCATTTTGTTCAAATTTGACTTCATCCGAGATGGTGCATTCCACTATGAAGTCTGTCAATATTTGGACTTTGATTGATGGCCGAGGTTGGTAATTGATGTCAAACTCAATAAGCTTAATTGCCTATTTTGCTATTCTTTTGGATATGTCCGTTTGATGAAGAACTATCTTGATTGACTGATCAACAAGGAGCATTATAGTATGCCCCTAGAAATAAGGTTGGAGACTTCAGGCTGTAATCAACAAAGCATAAGTTAGCTTTTCTAACTTGGAGTGCTTAATCTCGGCATCCTTCAAGACTCGACTTATATAGTAGATCGACCGCTGTGCTCTCGCCTCTTCTTTACTAAGACTGTTGCAAGGGCTGCTGGGGAGACCGCTAGGTACAAAAATAGTTCTTCTCTAAATTCAAATTTTGCCAGCAGGGAAGGTAAGCTGAGGTAGTTCTTTAATTCTTCAAATGCCTATTGACATTCGATGGTCTAGCAGAAGTTTTTTGGCTATTTAAGAACTTAGAAGAAAGGCATGTATCGCTCAACTGACTTCAAGATGAAGTGATTCAGAGCCACTACTTTTTCTGTTAGGTGTTGAACTTCATTTATTAACATTGGAGCAGTCATTTCTTGAATAGCTCAGATCTTCTCTAGGTTTGCTTCAATTTTACACCTTGATACCATGAACCCTAGAAACTTTTCCGAATTTATGCCAAAGGCACACTTAGTAGGGTTCAACTTCATCTTATATTTTTGAAGGGCACTGAAAGTCTCTTCAAGGTTGGCATTGTGATTTGCTAAAGATCTGCTCTTTACAAGCATGTCATTCACGTAGACTTCCATGTTGTGGCCGATCTATTCCTTGAATATCTTGTTAACCAAGTGCTGGTAAGTTGCACCTACATTTTTGAGTCTAAAGGGCATGATCCTATAACAATAGAGACCATGGTTAGTAATAAAAGCATTTTTTTTTCATCCTCTGGTGCCATCTGGATTTGATTATAGCTACAGAAGGCATCCATGAAGGTGAGGAGTTCATGGCCTGAAGTTGCATCCACTGGTTGATCAATTCTAGGCAAGGGATAGCTGTCTTTTGGATAGGCATTATTTAGCTTCTTAAAGTCTATGCACATTCTCCATTTACCATTTGCCTTTTTGATGAGGACCATGTTAGAGATCCAATCTAGAAAGTTGACTTTTTGGATGAATCTAGCTTTGAGGAGCTTGTCAACTTTTTTTGCTATTGGCTTCTGTCTCTCCGAGGTATAACTGCACATCTTTTCTTTCACTAGCCGATATTTGGGATCAATAGCCAGACGATGTTCTATAACTCTAGCATCAATTATGGGCATGTCTGTAGGGATCCAAGCAAAGACATCTACATTTCTCTGTAGGAATCCGACGAGTTGCTCACGTACCTCCTCTCCCAGATTAGAGCTGATCTGCATCGTGTGCTCTTTATTTTCATCATTTAAAGGGATCGAGACAAGATCTTCCATGGGTTCTTTCCATTCTTCAGTAAGGTCATCCCAAACATCCAGCCCATCAATCGGGCAAAGGTCTAACTATTCACCCCTTTGCAAAGCGATTGAGTAGCAATGTCTTGCCAAGGATTGATCTCCTCTGACCTCTTCGATCCTGTAACTCGTTGGAAACTTCATCTTTAAATAGTAGGTTGACATTACTACCCAAAGTACATTTAGACCGGATCGGCCAAGAATTGCATTATAGGCAGATGGAGCTTTCACTACCAAAAAATCCACTAGTACCCTAGATTGTCTCGAATATCACCTTGCAGCCATAGTTAATGTTATTATTCCTTCAATTGGCATAGTATCGTCAGTGAAGCCCACTAATGGGGTACTCATTGATCCAAGTTGGTTATCAGATATCGACATTTTCGAGAAAGCATCATAAAATAAGACATCAGCCGAACTTCTATTATCGATAAGAACGTGGCATATATTATAGTCTGCAATATTAAAAGAAACCACAACCTCATCATTGTACAAGAACTAAACTCTTTGTGCATCTTTTTCAGTGAAAGTCATGGGTTCTTCAGTCCTTCGCCTTTTAGCCGACCCCTCAGATCTGCTAGCCTTCTCCCATCGAAGTTTTCCAAAGATAGTATTTATGATGCCTAATAAAGGTCGATCTTCTGACTGCTCCTCCCTTCTTGGCAGTTCTGGTTATGGCAGTGCTCTCGAGCACTCTTCCTCAGGCCAATGTTGCAGGACTCGACCATGTTGGCCTTCTTTGATGAGCTCTTCGATATTATCTTGGAGCTAAATGCACTCTTCGATATCATGACCATGGTCATGATAGTAGAGACAATACTTGTTAGGATTGTGCTTGCCAAGATGAGTGTGCATCCTCTTGGGGCTCGATAGCTGCTCCTTAATCTTCATTAGTACTTGAATTTTTGGAGCATTGAGGGAAACATAGTTGTAGAATCTTTTAGAAAGAGAGTTTCATCGTACCCTTCAATCAGGACTTTTTTGTTGATGAGCTTGGGAAGGAGTCTGGGCTCATCTATGCTCAGGAGGGGTTTAGGAGCGTGGTCGAGCTTCACTCGACTTTTCTTCAAGTGCGGGCTTACTAGATTCACCTGCCTACCGCTCTATTGCGGCTTCATCATCCTTGGCCTTGAAGGCCTCTTTTGCCTAAGTGTAACCATCTGCCCGAGCCAGCATATTAGCAAAATTCCTAGGGTGCTTTCTTTCTAGGAAGGATAAAAGATCATTCTTCCAAAGATCATCCTTTAGTGCCGCCATGACAATGGATTGATCCAAATTTTGGACCTCCAGGGAAGCAGCGTTGAAATGATTGATATAAGCCTAGATGGACTCTGCTTCTTTCTACTTGATATTGATGAGGGAGTCTGTACATCATTTGGAACATCGACTGCTAACAAAATGAGCCATAAACTGATAGCTTATTTGGTCAAAGGAGAAAATCATATTCGATTTTAGAGTCGAGTATCAATTTTTTTCTATTTTCTTCAGAGCAGATGGGAACGCTTGGCACAAGATGGCATTTGGCGCACCATGAAGTAGCATCATGGTCTGAGAGGCCTCTAAGTGGTCAATTGAATCAGAGGTCCAATCGTAGCTCTTAAATTAAGAGAGCTTGAATTTTGGCGGGACAAGCTCCTGCATGATCCGAGCAGAGAAAGAGAGATCAGTATAGATATCATCATGGTGGATCAGGACGGCATGGCGGAGCTCCTCAATCTATCGGTCCATGTTCTAGAGCTTCTGATCGAGAGCATCACCTCGATCATGAATCTCGAAGGGCTTTCAACTATAGATGGGGAAGGTCTCTTCGGAAGAGGAGTCATGATTAGAATAGGGATCTTTTGCTATCTTTTTTCTTTTTTCAAGAGTAACGGGTATACTTACCCAAGTATGCCTTCTTTGGGCCAGTTCCTGAAGTTTTGATGGAGGGTTTTTTGGCTGAGCTACCATCGGAGGTTGCTGCATGGCCTGCACCATTTTGGTAAGGCCTCGAATCTGTTGCATCACTAGGTTGAATTGATCCAGATCCACCATTGCCGTCGGAGAGGTTGTGGTGCTGGTGATGGTGTTGGAGCAGGCGGATCTAGCTCAGATCTGACGATGGAGGTGGTGGATCACAGGTGGTCACTTTTTTTAGAGGCATCCCTAAGAGTAAAATAGATCAAATGGAGATGGACCTTGAAAGATTAAAAGAAGAGAATAGATAAATTTGATGGAGCACTCCTTTTAGAGCAAGAGCTCTAGAGACCTTTCTCTAGCGCCAATCTTGTTGGTGCAGAATTTAATTGATGTCAGATGATGCCAAAGCTGGAGAAGATGAGGTCGTCGCTGGTGACCTACAAAATAAAATCCTAACCGGAGTCGGGGATGGTGGCTCTAGCAGGATCCTCTGACGATCAAGTCAGCTTTTCTGGGCAATAGAAATGGAGTGCTCAAAAGAATTAAAATAGAGTTTTCAACTTAGAAAGAAAACGTATCTAGAGGATCCTTTATATAGATGGTGCCTATAATAAATTGATGGTGACAATCGTAACTGCCTGGAAGTGGGCCATTTGGGGCCACGTAGAGTTTGTTATGAAGGATACTGTCTGTTGTCATGACGTGCCTATCTGTTGGGATTTAATAATTAAAGTTTGGATGTCTTTGAGATTATCTAAGTATTGATTGATATTGACTGTGTCGAGAATTAATGCCGCGGTCCTTCCATGGATAGAGAAAAGTTTGACCGGAAGGAGCCCATTGGGCTAGTGGAGGGAGTTCGGAAGGAGTTTGACTGGAGGAGTCTGATTGGAGGGGTTTCGATTGGAAGAAGTCTGGCTAGAGGGAGTTCGACTGGAGGGAGTCTGGTTGGAGGAAGTCTGACTAGAGGAAGTTTAGCTGGAGAAGTTCGGCTTGAAGGAGTTTGGCTGGAAGGAGTTTGTCTAGAGGGAGTTCAATTAGAGAAGTTCAGCTCGAAGGAGTCTAGCTAGAAGGAGTTTAGCTAAAGGGAGTCTGGCCTATCATGAGACAAGACACCAAGTTGAACTTCGGCAGGAGCGGGTTCAACCTCCAACACCTCTTATTCATAGAAAGCACCTATGAATTAGAGTTTTCTCTAACTAGCCTTTCTCATTGCTCGTTGGACCTAAGAACTCAAACTACTTCCTCAAAGTTTAATGTCTCATTTCCATACACCAGAGTAGTAATGAGACCATCATATGCTACGGGCAGTGAACACAACAATAGGAGAGCTCTATCCTCCTCATCAATCTTCACATCAAGGCTCATAACATCTGAGCAAACTTGATTGAACTTCTGAATGTAGAAAACTAAGTCTCCTCCTTCGAGCATCCACAAACTGTACAGTTGCTTCTTCAACCATAGCTTGTTTATCATGTTTTTGCCTATATATGTGTTACCTAGTTTCTACCAAAGCCCATTCGGTGTGGTTTTCATGTTAATGTCTGATAGAACTTCATCAGTGAGGCACATACGAATCATATTGAAGGCTATCTCTTCAATTTTCTTCCACTCTTCAGTAGAAATTTTTTTCGATCTTTTGCGAGTTAAGACCTTGTAGATTCTATTTTGCACCAGCAGACCCTTCATCCTTTGTTGCCAAAGGATGAAGTTATCCTTGCCATCAAACTTTTCAAAGTCTACCTTGATGGTACTTGATGCCATCCGAACCAGATTCCAATAACCAAACAAAAAAGAGAATAGATAGTGTTCAAAAAAGAATCTATTTAGCACCTTACCACAATCCTAGGCGAAGCTTTGTCCTTTCCTCCACTAGATCTAATAATAGGGCTCTGATATCAATTATTGGGAACAAATTCTTTCTACTTGAAGATTGTAAAAATAGCAACAAGGATCCGAGGAAAGAGATGGCTAATCTATGAAATCCTAGAAAACCCTAGGACATGGAGAAGAGAGGGAGAATGAGAGAGGAAGAGAAAAATTTTAGGAAGAAAAGGTTTGTATTGATTATGTGTCTATTTACAAAACTTAGTATAGAGTATATACCTGGTGAAATAAGATTCAACCTAAAAAATTTTCCTTAGCGAACCTAATGTGATGCACTCACCAAACCCATGTACATCCATGTCTTTCATGCATACATCTATTGGATAAATCCCAGTCTAATCTATAGGTTAGCCCCCTTAGGACCTTACAAACCAAGGTCCTAAGTCCCTAGGATTAAACCCAATCTTAGGCTAGAACAGAAACTACGTTCTATTCTGTTCATTGCTCTGTGAGGATTTATGGTGCTCCCAAGCCTTGGGAGGCAATGAGAGGAGTCAGGTGGTTGGCTCCAAAGATTTTAGGGGCTTGGTTGGTGCTTCGAAGATCTGGGACATAAGGTGAAGCAAGAAACCAAAGTCGGGAAATCAAGACTGCAGAAATAAAATTTTCTACAGGTTAGCCAGCTCAGTCCAAAACTAGATCGGCTAAGTTTCAGAGCATAGGTAAAATAGAGAGCTGCACATTCGGGACTGCTGGCATGGCACAGAATTGGACCGGCTCAATTTCAAACTGAGCCAACCTAGTAGAACTTAGCTGGTTCAGTGCTGAGACTGAGCCAACTCAGTGCACAGGCAGAGTTACGTGAGGATCTATTTTGGACTAGGATCTGGATTGATCCTAGGAGTCTTAAGGCCTGGTTTGAGAGGACTTAAGGTGGCTAATTCATGTATGGGTAGGGTCTAGATCTAGAGGATGAGAGCATGGAAGACATGGGTGTACATGGGCTCGATGAATGCTTTCGTATATTGAGTTAGCCAGAAAGTATTTTGGTCAGGCCTAATGACTATGCATAAATACATAGGTTGTATTAGGATTTTCAAGATTGGAATCAATATAGACCTTTTCTCCCTTAACTCCCTTCTTCTCTTGTCTCTAGAGTTGCCACCCTAGGGTTCTTGAAGAAGGCCTAAAGAAGGAGGGCATCTCCCTCAAGCCTAAGGAGGGAGGCACCCCATCATAGATCTAGGTGGAGGATCGATGGTGTGCTACCCATAGAGAACATCACAGGTTTCTTCAGGTCCGTGCTAAAAATCAGGAGCTTTCACAACATGATATCGGTGCTTGTGATGTCAAGGATGACTGGCGTTTGAGCGATATCATGGGTCTATAACTTAGTATCAGAGCTAGATGATGCCTGAAATATTGTGGATGACAATATGGTATCAGAGCCAAGTTTTAGAGCTTGATGGTGCATGGAAGGAAATGAGAAGTCGTATAAGGTGAAATTAGAAATCTGCACAAAAATTTCATGGTATGTCTCAAATGTACCTTATTATTACTGTGGTTTGACCAACCAGGAGTAGCAAGTTGAAGGTGGAGGTTGAGAGGATTAACAATAAGGAATTTTTTTGGGGTGGAAGGATTTGGTGCATGATTTGCTGATCGATCTTGGTGGAAAGATCAGGGTGTATGACAGTTATGTGGTAGGCAGAGAGCGCTGGAGTGCTGTAGTAGCATTTTTTTGAAGATGCAGGGCTGAGAGAGGTTCGATGATGCAGTAGCCGAGGAAGGTATCTCAGTAGAGAGCATCAGGCTTTTCTAGGAAGATGGGCAATGTAGGGCTATTGAAGAGAGGTTTTCTAAGGGATAATGGTCGAAGGAAGGTTGAAGAAGCGACTACATCCTTCGGTGTCAGGAAGGCAGAGAAGTAGTCAAAGATGTATTCAGCAGTTCGACCAGAGCATGGATTTGTGAAGCTTTAAGAGTGATGGAGATAGATGATCCATGAAGGTCCAATAAGTTAAGGCTGGGCGGCTATAGAGCGGCATAGAGATGAGTCAGGGAGCATTGGAGTGCTGCAGGAGCGCTATCCTGAAGGCATAGGGGCTGAGAGAGACTTGATGGTGCAGTAGTCGAGGAGTGTATCTCAGTAGAGAGTGTCAGTGGTATCTCAAAAAGACCGAATCTCAGGGAAAGCCAGGGGGTCTCAGAAAGCGCCAGGAGGTCTCTAGCAGTCGGGAGTATCATGGATCAGGTTTCTTCTACAAGGCACCAGGAAGAGTCGTGGTTCAGGTGGAGGATGGTTCTCCGAGCGTAATTGAAGCGATGGCTAGTGTAGGGGTTGAAGAGAAGGACTAGGATGGAATTCCCTAGGGTTCAATCGCTAATTTTAGAAGAGTTGGATGAGCTCTTGAGTTTTGGAGGTGTCCGCAGATTGTGAAGGTATCCAAGATAGCTTTGAAGGGGCCCGCGGAGCATGAAGGGTTTGAAGGGGCAGTGATGGTATTTGAGATGCAGTGGTAGGCTCAATAGTGTAGCATTGAATGGTTGGCCTTGAGGGACTCGATGATAGAGTCGGCTTCTATGACATCAGGTGGACTTCAGATATAGGTGGAGCTCCGAAGAGGTAGCTTCACAATTGAAGAGGAATTTGACATGAGTTCAGAGTAGAGGGGTGCGGAAGGATCGATATCCTAGCACCAGTGCTGGAGATGCACAATTTCAGGTGGAGTGGCATGTGCAGGAGGACAGGCATAATTTTGACGAGATCATATCAAGATTGCAGCGAGTGCCGGTATAGGAATGTTATGGGTTCCCTAGGAAAGTCTAGAAAAAGTGATGCAACTGCTAAACAGAAGGAATTCTACAATTTTAGGATGGTGCCAAGAAGCAAGCACAGGTCTTTAATGGTGGAGGCGGTCATTCCAAAGACCTCAAGGGTGCACAACAGCTGAAGAGGATTGGCGGAGGCGATACTTGCATAGGTGCTGTCGAGTGCATATGGACAATAGGAACATGCAAGAGGTCATTACTGAGAGATTTGCCAAGGCTTAGGGCATCAAGGTGGAGATTATGAGAATTTATGGTACTCCCAAGCCTTGGAAAGCCACGGGAGGAGTCATGGGGTTGGCTCCCAAGATTTTAGGGGCTTGGTTGGTGCTTCAGAGACCTATGACATAAGGTGAAGCAAAGAACCAAAGCCACGGAGTTAAGACTATTGAAAGAAGATTTTCTGCAGGTTAGCCGGTTCAGTCCAAAATTGGATTTGCTAAGTCTCAGAGCATAGACAAAATAGAGAGCTGTGCGTTCGGGACTGCTGACATGGCACAGAACTGGGCTGGCTCAATTTTAGACTGAGCCGACCCAGTGAAACTTAGCTAGCTCAGTGCGCGGACAGAGGTCTATTTTGGGCTAGGGTCTAGGTTGATCCTAGGGGTCTTAAGGCCTGGTTTGAGAGGTCTTAAGGTGGCTAATTCATATATGGGTCGGATCTAGATCTAGAGGATTAGAACATGAGAGACATGGGTGTACATGGGCTTGGTGAGTGCATTCATATATTGGATTAGCTGGAGAGTTTTTTGGTCGAGCCTAATGGCTATGTATAAATACATAGGTTGTATTAGGATTTTCAAGGTTGAAATCAATACAGACCTTTTCTCCCTCAACTCTCTTCTTCTCTTCTCTCTAGAGTTGCCACCCTAGGGTTCTTGAGGAAGGCCTAGAGAAGGGGGCATCTCCCTCAAGCTCAAGGAGGGAGGCACCCCATCACAGATCCAGGTGGAGGATCGATGGTGTGCTGCCCATAGAGAATGTCACATGTTCCTTCAGATCTATGCTAATGATTAGGAGCTTCAGTAACATGATATCGGTGCTTGTGATGTCAAGGATGATTGACGTTCGAGTGATATCATAGGTCTACAACTTGGTATTAGAGCTAGGTGATGCCTAAAATATTGTGGACGATAATACGCTCGAGCCGGCTTGATCAGCAATCGAGCTGACTCGATGATGATGTCTCTAACGAGATCCCAAATCACCACTTCTGTTCTGCTGCTCGAGCCGGCTCCCTCAGGATTCAAATTGGCTCGATTTCCACTCAGGCTGGCTCTGACAAGAATCAAACCAGCTCTTCCAGCATATCAGCTTGATACACTTTCTAGACTTCTACTCGAGCTAGCTCTCTCAGGATTTGGATTGGCTCTTCTTATGCTTGGTTTGGCTTTGATAAGATTCGAGCCAGCTCTTCTGAAGTATTTGCTAAAGCTCTTTGATGGTTGGTTTCATTCACTTCTTGCTCTCTTTCAACCTGCTTTCAAATCTTGAGAGCACCATACCTGAGCTCATATTAATTTGGTTTGAGAAACCATATTGGACCAAGTCAAATATGGAATCCTAGTAAGACGAGGATTCCATCCTTGCACCACCTATACCTCATGCCCCCCACACCCATTCTCTCTTAATTTTTGGCATGAAATTCCCCTCCCCCTGATGTTCTCACATGCCCTCTCTCTCTCTCTCTCTCTCTCTCTCTCTCTCTCTTTCTTATTTGGAATTAAGTTGTGGACCATGTTCATTGATGGCAAGTTGTTGTGGTGTTGGACTCTATATGATAGAATCTCAACAAACCAAAACAACTTCCCATGTGTGCCGGCCCCCACCCTGATTCTTCTTTGATTTTCCATGGTGAAAAGAAGGCTTTTTGTGTGCCTGCTCTTGGTGGTCCATGGTATAAAGAAAGGAGGGGGCGCCCAAGTGTTGGGCACCCCAATTAGTTGCCTAAATTGGTCCTACCTTGTCTAGGTATTTGACCTAGACAAGGACTCCTCCATATCTCTTTACAAGGAGGTCATTTTGGACTAATTTTCTGATATATTCTAGATATTAGAGAGGGATTTTGGACATGTGAAAACTAGGATGAGAGACCTCTTGGGCATGGGGATTTTATAGATACCAATCTAGGTGTCTAAGTGAGAGAATGGAGAAGAAGAAGAGGGTCATCTTCTAGGGTTCTTTTGTTCTTCCCTTCTCCTCCTCCTTCATAGAGATTTTTGAGTGTTGTTTCAGATTGAAAGTCTCTTCCTTTTCTTTTAATTTTTGGAGTATCCAAATCTTGAAGAAGAAAGCACCAAATCGATCGTCGAAGAAGGATCAACACAATACTAGCATACTATGCTGATTTTTGAGCATCAGACTTATGATCGAAATTCGTAGGCTCGTGTGGACATCTCTTAGAGGCTAGATGCATATGTAGCTCAAAACTGTATCCTCAAGTTTGGATCAATAAGTTAGAATGTTTAACTTGTACAGGTAATATGGATCTGATCTATTATTACATACCTGTATTAGATGTAGTGTAGATGCATGTTGATATGATTAACATATTTTTTTTCTTATATTTTTAATTTTTGATTTAATGACATGCTATAATCATATAATAGAATCTTAGATCTAGGGATTCTCTAATTTTATGAATTAATTTTGATTAATTCCTATCTTTCGCTGCCTAGATCTTGAAAAAGTTTCAAGATCTAGTCCTAAAATCCTAGATTTGGTTCCTTCAATTGGTATCAGAGCCTATGTTAATTATTATATGATTATATATGTATATTTAGATTATTTCTTAGATTAGATCTGATTTATAATCTGATTATTAAATTTAAAATTAAAAATTATGATCATACAAATTGATATAAGGTTGTCCTGCTGTAAGGCTTACCCCTTACAGTAGAGAGGTTGTCCTAGTTCGTATAGATCTATTTCTTATCATAAATTTATTAGATGTAATCTAATTTTATTTATGATTTATTTGATTTAAAAAAAAATTAGATATGAAAATAAAAATTTTAGATTGCACAAACTGATTATAAGATTGTCATGCTATAAGGTTTATCCCTTACAGTGGAGAGGTCATCCTAGTACATGCTGATCTAAAATATTGATCATAAAATTTTAGATTAGATCTAAAAAAATTTATGATCTGATTAAAAATATTTTAATCTAATTTTAATCATCATAAATGTGTTGATTTGATCTAAGATAATTTATGATTGATTGAAATTAAAACCATTTCACTTACATGAACTTGTTTAAATTAGATCTAAAGTAGTTTCATGCTTATCTTATTTGCATATTGATTATGAATCAAACATGCAACTTGGTTGATAGAACTATATTATAAAAATATTTTATAAATATAAAAAATATTTTCAAAAAATTGAACCCCAACCCTCAGTCCAAAACTTAATTAAGAATTAAGAAGTTATTTGATTAGGATCTAGGATTATGAATTGAAGATCCTAAGACATAAATCATAACACATTGGGTTAATAAAAATTAGGTCCATTAATTGGGTTAGACCTAGGGTTAGATTAAAGAATAGACTTAATTAGAGAAATGACTAAATCTAATCAATTGTTGTCTTAGATTAGGTCAAGAATTCTCTAGATCAATTATAATAGTTGTAGTTGGTCAAGTCCATATCTTTAACGAGACCCAAGATGGACTTGATTCTTGGCTATGTGGTCTAGCATGAACTGTTAAGTTGATCTAATCAAGACTAATTAAACTAGTTGGTATTTAAGGTAAATCAGATTGATGGTCTTTAATTGGCAACCCGTTTACCTAGTCATTTCTGATGGTGTCTAAGGCAAGCTTTGGTAGACCCTCCCACCGATCGAACTTACCTACCCTCTTGGTAAAATTATGTTTTGATCAAATCACTTAACTATTCGAGCTGACCCATGTTAGCTAGGTAAATCAGTGTGACTAATTTAGGTGCTCCTAGACTAGCCTATTAATGGTCTCCCTTAAGCTGACTTGTTGAAGTCAGTAGGAGGATCATGACAAGTTGGTTCATCTGATCTTTTTTTTTCTTAAATTAAAATCCTCTAAATTATTAGGTCCTTAAAATAAAATAGTTATGGTGATAACTAAATCATAGCCTCCTATTAGGTGGGTGATAATGGGTCCATTAGTTGGATAGTCATTGGAGGCCTAAAGGCCTTATGCTTATTGGCTGATGGAATTATCATTCATAATATGATTTCTTGACTGCATCTTTTTAAATGATGGTTAGATTGATCAATCAAAGTTGGGCTTAATCATTCATTGGTTAGATGGACTAAGTATGATCATGTTAATGGTTGGATCTAATCGAACCTTTTTAGTGGAGGCCAAAGCCTACTTATTAGGGACTGGGGCAAAATTAAATTACTAAAAATTATTTTAAAAAATAATTGGTTATGAACCTATCCTTAGATGTATATGGGTTGACCAACCAAAGTTGGGCTTATGTGCAGTCTATGTGGATTCTAGTATCCACTAAGAAATTAGGATAATTCCTCGAATTCGAGGTAGAGGCTATTAGTTCGAATAAAATAGTGAAAGAATCTTTTAATTAAAATCCAAATCTTTAGATTTAATGAATCAATTACTAATTAGATTTCCATCGCTTCGATTATTGTTGGACAATGATAAGTTGGTGGGATCTAACTTTGATAGCTAGTATCGAAAGTTGAAGATAGTCTTGGAGCATGAACAGATCCTGTATGTGTTGATAAATCTTGTACTTGAGAAGCTAGCCCCAATGCACGTGGGACAGTCAGAGACACTTATCAGAAGTAGCTCAGTGACCAAACCATGGTGCATTGCATTATGCTGGTTGCCATAAGCGATGAGTTAAGTCATAGATTCAAGATGGCTCAACCAAAAGATATGCTTCAAGTGTTGAAGGATTTTTTTGGCACACCTGATGACATTGAGAGGCATAAGACTAGTTGTGCCATCTTCAATACCAGGATGCAGGATAGAGCTTCTATCACTGATCATGTACTGTACATGATCGAGCTGATGGAGCGATTGAGCAAGCTCGACTTTTCCTTGCATAAGTAGCTTGGGAAAGATGCAATACTGAACTCACTACCCAAGTCCTATCTCTCATTCCTCATTCATTACAAAATGATAAAGCCTAAAGTAGACTACCACGGGTTATTAGGGTTGCTTCAAAACTTTTAGAAGGATCACCAACTCCACAAGGAGTCAGTGAACTTAGTGGGAGGTTCGTCTTCTAGTTTTCGGCCTTTTAGAAAAGAAAAGAAGAACAAGATGAAGAAGGGCAAAAAGTGCAAGTTCAGGCTGGGACATTTATGCAGGGCTAGACCAGAAAGATCAAGCCTGATAAGAGTTAAGCTGAATGCTTCTTTTGTAAGAAGCGGGGGCACTAGAAGAGAAACTATCCTTAGTACATTGCCTACCTGGATCCAAATAGGTAGAGAAAGAAGCAAGCTATTGCCAGGCAAGGTATTTATATGATAACTCCTTGTAATTTCTCTATTTATAATTTTACTGACTGGGTATTAGATACCGATAGCCCTTACTATATTTATAATTCATTGCAGGTATTATAGGTCAGTAGGAGATTTGAGCAAGATGAGAGATTTCTGAATGTTGGAGATAGAAGACCAATTCTAGTTCTAGCATTAGGAATCTTGAAACTCGTATTTGAGTTTCATACTATTGTTCTAAATGATTGTCATTTTTATCCTAATTCTTTTTTGATTGTTATTTCTGTAGGCCTTTTGGCCAAAGAAAATTATGAAATTTTAATAAAAAAATAGTTTTGTAATATCATTATGAATGGTATTACTATTTTCTCTGGATATTTGAATAATGGTGCGTATATGCTATCGCAATTTATTAACGTAGTCTATTCAACTGGTAAGCATCCTAGATTAGATAGTATGTCAAATATCTATTTATGACACTACAGGCTACCTAGATCATACATAGATGAGTCCAAGGTGTGCAAGATTCAAAGATCCATTTATGGATTGAAGTAGGTATCTTGAAATTAAAACATACATTTTGACAAGATAATCAACATGCATGGTTTCACTAAGAATATAGAAGAGCCTTGTATTTACAAATAGGCAAATGGTCCAGCAGTGATATTTCTTATCTTATATGTGGATGACATTCTCTTAATCGGGAATGACATCCTTGCACTATAGAGAATAAAAGTTTGGTTATCATCCAGTTCTCCATGAAGGACTTGGGTGAAGCATCCTACATTTTAGGGATGAAGATCTATAAGGATAGATCTACAAAGATGCTTAGGTTATCCCAGTCCACGTGCATAAATACTGTGTTGAAGAGGTTCAGCATGGAGAATTTCAAAAAGGGCTATCTTCTGATAGGCCATGAAATTTCTCTCTCTAAGAAGGATTGTTTGACAACTCTTGAAGAGAGAGAGCATATGAGTAGAGTCCCATATGCTTCGATAGTGGGATCTATCATGGATGCCATGATATGTATGAGATCAGATGTGGCATCCTCACTAGGAGTAGTGAGTAGATACCAATCTAATCCTATAGAAAACTACTGAAAAATGGTTAAAGCCATCCTTAAGTATTTAAGAAATATTAAGGACCAATGGTTGGTTTATGGTGAGTTAGATCTAAAACTTATGGGGTTTACAGACTCTATCTTTCAATCTGACCATGATGATAGTAGAAGCTATTAGATGTGTGCCCTAGAAAAGTCAGATTAGCTGACACTTGTAATACACTTCTAAGAGCAATTTTATAATTTTGCTTATAAATTAATAAAAGAGTTATTTTTATCATAGTATGTATTTAAAAGTGTATGTGACATATTTTTTGAGTTAATGGTAATGACAATTCATATTTTCAAAAGTTGAAAATTTAAGACATGAATTTTCATAATTAACTCATAAACTGCTCCCAACCATAGGATTGTCACGAGAATGGTGATCGATTTAGAAGGTTGGTGTACGATCACTTTCTTAGGATAGATGAGTTTTATATCTACAGTGTGAAGACGTCAAAGCAAAAGTACATGTACTCATTAGAGAATGAGGGCACTAAGTATGACCACATCGAGCAGTCATAAGAAAGTCTATCTTCTCATCGATGACTGGCTTGATGCTATAGTTGTGTGTCATGTTCTTTAACCTGAGAAGTATCGACAGTTCACCTTGAGTGTGTTATAGTTTGACTGCACCATAACTCGATCTCCTAGCCATTTAGAATCTTGAGGTGTTTGTTGGCTATAGCATGTTCATTGTAGAAATTGGATTGCACCAAGACGGGATCTATCAACCTTGATAGTAGAGGAGTAGTCCTATGATGTTCATGAGATTGAGTTCTTAAGTCCATGGCCATGGTAGTATGATATAATAAAAGAGAGTTTTCTATTAGAATTTCACATCAGACTCAAATCGAATGATTCATTCATATGACGGATGTTGGATTTTGATGGATTTACCTTAAACCCTAATCTTGTCGAGACTCATGATAGTAGAATTGATTCACATAGATAGCTACACCAAGAGGTTCGCTTTCAGTTCTGATGGGTTGCCACCATATGCTGCTAGGTACATTGGTGGATTTTGGGAGCAATTAGAATCATCTTGACGATCAATCATTCCAATTGTTTGAATCAAAAAAGTTCTGATTCATCGAAAGGTGTTTTGATGATATCAATGATAGAGATCATGACATATCTCATTATCATATAGAATTGAACCTACCTAGATCATACATACAAGGATTTGAGTCTAGTTGTGATCAATTGGACTGAGTTAGTTCAATTAATTTAGATTAGATCCAATTAAGTTCGAGGAAATTATGCTAGCACATGATTAGACCTAACATTCTTCTTTTGTAGCCTTTCTAGTTCGTCTCAACCAAAATTCTGGCTGAAACTTGTCTAGGTCAAAATAGGATTGTCTAAATTCATTAGATGATTTTAGGACAATATCTGCCAATTTTGGTCACCTATTATTTTTGGTCACCTGCCTTTTCTATCGCACACCAGGATCAAAGGTTGACCCTATTGTAAGAAAGAAGGGATCAAGGGCGCATGGCCCCTGAAGATTTTTTAGGGACATGCACCCCTATTTTTTGGTATGGCATGGAGAGGGTGCACATCCCCCTAGGTGTGTGTCCAAAGTGGATAGGTTTGACTTGGTCAAATTTTAGATTTGATCAGTCAAAGAGGTTTGATAGAGATCAAACTCTAAGAGAGACGGAAGAGTCCATTGTGTACCAAACTTCCTTTCCTTCTCCCTACCTATTTTACATGGAATTATATGAAATATTTGGGGTGGTAATTCTAATGTGAGTTGGTATGAAAATTTGTCAAGAAATCAGAAACAAATCAAGCAATTGGTTGCTTGATTGATTGGAACACTGAGGTGGCGCAGGGCTCTATTTAAGAGACCCTGCGCCCTAGGGTTTCTCATGCTTTATGCTTCATGCCCCAAGCCCCCATAGGCAGCCATCTCCTCTTTCTCTATGCCCCTCTTCCTCTTCTTCTCCATTCCCAAAGGTTGGGCCAAGGTTCCAAGAGAAGATCTATAGAAATTGATGCAAATGTTTTAAGAAAAGAGACGACGTTCGTGAGACGAGCATGCTGCCTTCATCAATTGATTAGAAGGCTTTACAAAATCAGATTTAGATCTAATTTTTTATGATCAAATTTAGAAGGAGAGCACTTCTAGATCTAATCTGAGTGGACTCTAAAAGAGGCTATTCACTTGTGTGGCTTAATCCAAAACCTTGAGGTTCCATAGATCATCGATAAGATAATCAGATTATCCAATCAGGTATAAATTTTATATCTAATTTAATTATTAATTTTAGATTTGATATTAGATCATTAAAATTATATCAGAGAACTCTCTAATCTAATTATATTTAAAAAAAAATTGAAATATTTTCTATAGATCTGGTTAGATCAAACTGATCTTATGGCAGAAAAAAATAGTTTTTCCTTCAACTGGTATCAGACCCAGATTAGCAGTTCTTCAGATCTATTTTAGATCTGATTTTTATTATGATCTATGATGTAATATTAAAAATTTTAGATATCACATCAGATATGATCAAATCTGAAATCAAAAAGATTTAAAAATTTTAGATTCATATCAATCTTGCATGAGATGCATATCTAGACTAGATTTAGAATTATTCTATGTGTAGTCTAGTGCTATTTTTTTTTTTTGATATGATTAAATTTTTTTTAGATCTTTATGCTTCTATTTTTTGATGTTATAAATGTTATAATCAAATCTAAAAATAGAAAATAAAATTTTTAATTTTTATATGAGATATGAATGAAGCATGCCTAGACTAGTTGTAGAATAGTTCTATGATTTATCTAGAATAGATTTTATTTTCATATGATTAATATAAAATTTATTTTTTAGATATTATATATGATGTATCAGATTTGAAAGCATGCATTTAGGATTTAATGATTGATACATGAGATGTATATAGAATGTGTATGTTTAGATCTATAACTTTATATGAGATATATGTTGTAGATTTATTATTTTATAGTGTAGTAATTATTTTTGATTAAGGTGTTTTCCTTGGTCGTCCGATCATAAGAGCAAAGAAGGATTTAAAGGCCCTCTCCTTTCATTCAATGGGGTGCTCTTATGGCATGTAGGGGTACCGTGTGTTTGTCCTTAATCAGAAATCAAAAATTTACTTTTCTACAAAATCCTAGATCCTGAAATCCTAAGATTTTTGCATATTTTTGGTTATGAATACAAACTTAATTAAGAATTAAGATTATAAAACTAATTAGATCTAAAATTATGAATGTTAAGATCTAAGACACCTTCATAAATTTAGGTTCGGATTTAGGTAGTTCAATTAGGTCTAGCGATTGATCAAACCAAATGAAGAGTTGGTTAGGTGGGATCAAAAAAAACTTAGATTTGACCAGCCTAATAGGATTAAATTTGGATCTAGATCGAATCACATTAAGATGTGACTCGATCAAGTTAAGACCTGATTTGGCTTCGTGGTTCAAGCCTGGATTATAAACTAATCCGATTGGTTCTGATTCGATAATTTAAGGTAAGTCTAGCAGATACGATTGACTAATTTTTAATTAGGAGCTATTCGATCTGAATACGTTCTTATCGAGTTAATAGCATATTCCTTCTACCAGTCTCACTTACTTGGCCATTTGTGTCAATCCAATTTTGATTAGAGATGGCTAACAATTCGAGCCAACCCATGCCACTAGGTTAGTCATAATTGTTATGACTAAGTCAAGTCTAGTTTAAAGAGACCTAAATCAAATCTTCCTAAAAAAATATTAAGTCTAAAGTCTTCCACTATTGTAGATGTGCGGGTCCTTCTCGAGATTGATTGCTCTTAACTAGACATAGTGATTCAATTGCATCAGGAAGATGCAACCATGTCTATTAGGCATTAGATGCTATAGGTTGGAGGATTGGTTGGGCTCAATATTCTGGATACGGTAAGAGATCCAATCAAAAATTCAATTCGTGCAAGTGGTGGGTCTGACTTAACTAAGGATTGGAGCAATATTCTGAACATGGTGAGCTTCATGAATTAGAGACCAGGTTTGGATGCACCATGATTAGAGAATCACTAGATAAGAATTGTCCACTCATCGATTGATCCATCATCAATAATTGTTAGGTGAGGTGGTGAGCCAGTTGGTGGGACCACACCACCCACTAGAAATCTTTAATCATAGAGATTTTTACATCTCTACCAGAAAGTATAGAAATCCAAGAAAATAATGAAAGTCAAATTTATTTAAAAATTAAATTTTTAAATAAATTGGTTAAGTCTAATTATAAAATTTAATTAGAAATTTTAACTCTCGACAGAAAAATGTCTGCATCCAACCCACTAGTCCACATCCTGGACACCCATAGACTGACCAGATCTAACTACAAGAATTCGCTTTGGAACTTCAAAATTATTTTGGATTTTGAGAAGTTGACTCATGTGTTGGAATAGAATCTTCCTACTTTAACAGCCCATCCATCCACTGAGCAGAGAGCATCTCTAAAAAAGTGGATGATGAAGATAATAAAGCTAGGTATTACATGTTGGGCTCGATGTCTGATGAGCTCCAGCACCAACATGAAGATATAAAGACTAGCCACCAAATGTTAGCTTACCTGTAAGATTTGTTTGGTGAACAGAGTCGTGCAGCCGAATATCAAGTTATTAAGAGACTTTTTAAGGCTCAAATGCGTGATGGACTGTCGATCCAAGATCATTGTCTGATGATGATCAAGAACTTAGAGGAGCTTGAGAAGATTGGTGTCAAGTTGGACAAAGACCTGTAGATCAATATAATTCTACAATTCTTGACTGATGCATATGGACAGTTCATCATGAACTACCATATGCATAAACTTCAAAATATCTTGGCTGAACTTTTGAACATGTTGGTTACTACTGAGCTTTCTATGAAAGGTTCAAAGGGCTCAGTGCTTGTTGTGGAGTGGACTTCTTCCAAGAAAAATCTTTTGAAAAGAAGAAGAAGACCATGAAGAAGCAGAAGGTGGAAGATGGGAAGAAGAAGAAGGAAGAGCCGAAGAACAAGGTCGTCAATAAAGAAAAGTATTTCCATTGCAATTCTGATGGCCATTGAAAGCAGAACTGTCCTTTATACTTGGCCAACCTGAAGAACAAGAAGAAGACAGGTCCTTCTAGAGGTATGCTCGTGATTGAATCTAACTTAACGATTTTTTTTGCATCCAGTTGGATGCTTAACTCTAGATCTAGTGCTTATTTATGCACTTTTATGCAGGATCTTGAGGAAAGCAGGAGGTTGAGGGATGGTGAGATGATCCTACACATCGAAAATGGAGCAAGAATTGCTACTAGAGCCATGGGAACCTACCCTCTTCGACTACCATCTGGTTTAGATTTGATTCTCAGGAACTGTTATTTTATGCCTGCAGCAAGCAGGAATTTGATTTCTATTTCTTGTTTAACATATGAAGGTTATGTTATTAACTTTCTTAAGGACCACCGTACTATTCTTTTTGAAAGAAATAAAATTGCAAGTGGATTCTTAATTAATGGTCTCTATTAGTTGCATATTATTGTATCTATGTTAAATGTCGAGTAAAACGTGAATGCCATAGGGCTAAAGCGACCAAGGGATAGTCTAAATAATAAGTATTGGTGACACCTTAGGCTACGTTATATAGCGGAAGATAGGATTAACAAATTGAAGAAATCTAGACTATTGACTTTGTTGACTTTTGAGTCATATCTGATTTATGAATAATGTCTTCATGAAAAAATGTCCAAGCTTTTCTTTGTAGGACATGGGAAAAGGGCCACAGACCTTCTTGCCCTAGTACACATAAATGTGTGTGGCCCATTGATGTGCCAGCCAAAGGCAATTATGTCTACTTCATCATCTTTATCGATGATCTATCTTGATATGGGTATGTGTATTTGATGCAACATAAGTCTAAAATTTTTGAAAAGTTTAAAAAATTTAAACATGAAGTAGAAAAGCAAACTAAAAAATCCATTAAGGTTCTTTAATTAGATCGAGGAGGTGAATACCTTAGTCGAGAATTTCTAAACTATCTTAAGAAAATGGCAGTCTCTTAATGGACTCCACCTAAAATTTCTTAACTTAATGGGGTTTCAAAATGGAGGAACCAAACCCTATTAGATAAGATCTGATCCATGATGAGCTTCATGGACCTCCCTGATTTTCTTTGGGGATATAGTCTAATGACCACAATTTACTTGCTGAATAGAATTCTCTTTAAAACTATTCCTACCATATCGTATGAGATATGGCATGGTAAGAAACCAAGTCTGAGTCATCCTAGAATTTAGGATTGTCCAACTCATGTCAAGAGACAGCAGACAGACAAGTTAGAGTCTATGTCCTTTAGAGCTTCTTTTATATGATATCCTAAAGAGTTGTTAGGATATTATTTCTATCTTTCAAAAGATCATAATGTGATTGTGAGTCGATATGCCATCTTTCTTGAAAAATAGTTTATTCAGGATGGTGGCATTGGAAGATAGATAAGGCTTGAGAAGAAAGTCTCCTAAGAGCAATGAGCTAAGGAACCTATGGAACCTAATCAGATTGAGCCAGTCCAATCACAACCTCCTCCACCTCGTAGATTAAATAGGATTTTTCATCCTCCTAAAAGATACTTAGGCATTATTTCAAAAGATATAGAGAAAATGTTCCTCATGGGAAATGAGGTTCATGGTGATGATCCCAAATTCTATGATGAGGCGATATCAATATCGACTTCGAGAAATGGTTAGAGGCAATGAAGTCAGAGATTGACTTAATGCAATCGAACCAAGTCTGAACCTTGGTAGATCCATCTGAAGGTATAGTATCTATTGGGCGTAAATGGATCTACAAGAGAAAGATAGATGCAGATGAAAATATGGAGACACTCAAGACTAGGTTAGTGGTGAAAGGATATAGTCAATGCCAAAGCATTGACTATCAGGATACCTTCTTACTAGTAGCCATGCTTAAATCCATCCACACACTGCTTGTTATTGCAGCCTATTTCGATTACGAAATATGGTAGATGGACATGAAAATGATATTCTTAAATGGATAACTTGAGGAAGATATCTATATGGAATAACTGCTAGGTTTCACAATCAGTGATGCTGATCACAAGGTCTGTAAGCTACAAAGATCCATTTATGGACTTAAGCAAGCATCTCAAAGCTGGAATATTCATTTCAATGATGTGATCAAATTATTTAGATTTATCAAAAATGAGAAGGAGCCCTGTGTGTTCAAAAAGGTCAGTGAAAATGCTATTGTCTTTCTCGTACTGTACGTAGATGACATCCTCTTTATTGAAAATTTTGTTCTCATGTTGACTACGATCAAAATGTGGTTATCAAAAGAGTTCTTTATGAAAGACCTAGGAGAGGCATTCTTTATTCTAAAAATTAGGATCTATAGGGATAGATCGAATAGGATGCTGGATCTCTTATAGAAGATGTACATAGAGGAGGTGCTGAAGAGGTTCAGCATGGAAAACTCCAAGAGAGGATTGGTACCCTTCAGACATGATATTTATCTCTTTAAGAAGATTTGTCCTAGCACACCTGAGGAGATTGAATGCATGAGCAAGATCCCTTAAGCTTCTATAATAGGGAGCCTCATGTATGCCATGCTATGTACATGACCTGATATAGCCCATGCTATGAGTGTCACAAGTAGGTATCAGTCAAATCCAGGTAAAGATCACTTGACTTCTATGAAGTGTATCCTTAAGTACTTGAGAAGGACTAAGGATATGTTGTTGGTTTTTGGTAATGGAGTGAAGGCAAATCCTGATTTCCCGGTCCAGGTTCGTCCAGATCTGATCTGATCAAGAGATATATTTCAAAATTTTTTCTCTTGATCCCAATCAGATCTTGATATGTTTTAGATCTAATTATTATTATTTTAATAAAATAAAATTAAAAGATAAATTAAATCAAATTTAATTTACTTGATCTGGGTAATCCTATTACCCTGTTGATGATCCTATTTGCAGCGGAAGGTTCTGGATCTTAGCCACGCAAGCGCCTGGCCTCTACCGGTATCCACTCGGGTTGGATCTGGAGATCCTCTTCTTCTCTATCACACCTCCAAAAATTAGATCTGAATCTGATCTGGAGGATCTTCAAAACTCTTTTGAAGATGAGCAGTCATCCTTTGCAGCAGCGCAGCCTTCTTATTTTTGATCGCCTTTCTTTGATCTGAATCACACCAACCAAGGTCCAAAACTCCTTTTGGACGTGGAGAGCAAGGGGAGAAGAGACTATGGCGTGGAGAAGGAGGGGAGAGGCAGCCTTGGGGCGTGGAGAAACTATGATCTCATCATATCTCTGTATCTCATACAATCTGAGTTGGATACAGGGTCTTATTTATAGACTAGCTGTGATCCAACTCCTCTTCTTCCCAACCAATCACAACCCTTTATGAAATCAGATCTAAATCTGATTGGTGGAAATAGAGTCCCCTGGATTCCTCCTTAGAGGGCGCCTAAGACCAGTCAAAGTTGGTTCTTAGAAGGACTCTAATTGGAATCCAAAAAGGAGATGGAGTCCTTGTCCAACAAGGACTCCTAGGCGCCTCCAACTTGGGCACACGCCAGGGTGGTGTGCACCCTTCTCCTTGCCAGGTTCTGGATAGGGGGACAGGCCCCCACCAGCTCTCCAATAGGTGCATGACATGTGGTCAAAAGTCAAAGTATCAATGGTCAACGTTTGACCAGTCAAAGGTAGACTTTTGACCAAAGTCAAAGAACCAGAAATGGCAGGTAGTGTCTTACAAATAAGACAACCTTTTCTGACTTGGACAACCTCCTATCAGACCATATGAAGGCCTCTGTTTGAGCACAAACTCCTTTGGCTCAGACAGGACAACTTATTTATGATAGCAAAAGAAGAACGTTAGGTTCAATCGAGTGCTAGCATAATTTCCTTGAACCTAATTGAATCTCATTCAGATCAATTGAACTAGATCAGTTCAATTGATGATCACCAGATTCAAACCC
The DNA here is from genome assembly GCA_006176705.1 of Cocos nucifera. Taxonomy (NCBI): domain Eukaryota; kingdom Viridiplantae; phylum Streptophyta; class Magnoliopsida; order Arecales; family Arecaceae; genus Cocos; species Cocos nucifera. The sequence continues at coordinate 92,911 of QRFJ01007450.1, forward strand.
TTGTTTGTGTGACCCAGTTAGGTTCAGTTCTGTATGGTAATGGGATATGTCATGATCTCTATCATCGACATCATCGAAACTCCTTTCGATGGATCAGAACTCTTCTAATTCGAACAGCTAGAATGATCGATCATCTAAATCATTCTAATTGCTCCCAAAATCCACCAGTGACACCTAGCAGTATATGGTGGCAACCCATCAGAGCTGAATGCGAACCTCTTGGTGCAGCTACCTGTGTGATTCAGTTCTTCTATCTTGAGCCCCGATCAGATTAGGGTTAAGGTGAACTCGTCAAATCCTAGTCTCTGTCATATGATGTAATCATTCGATTCGAGTCCAATGTGAAAATCTAAATAGAAACTCTTTCTATTATTTCACTCTACCATGGCCATGGATTTTTGGACTTGATTCTCATGATCATCATAGGGCTACTCCTCTACCACCGAGGTAGATAGATTCCATCTTGATGCAATCCAGTTCCTACAATGAACATGTCATAGCCAACATACACCTCAGAGTTCCATATGGCTAGGAGACCGAGTAATGGTGTAGTCAAACTATAACACCCTCAAGGTGAACTGCCGATGCATCTCAGGTCAAAGAACCAGACACACTACTGCAGCATCGAGTCAGTCATTGACGAGAAGGTAGACTCCCTAATGACTACTCGAGGTGGTCACGCTCAGTGCCCTCATTCTCTAACGAGTACCTGTACTCTCGCTTCGGTGTCTCCACACCATAGACTCAAGACTCATCTACTAAAGAGAAGCGATTGTACACCAACCTTCCGGATCAATCACCATCCTCGTGATGATCCTATGGTCAGGAGCAATTTATGAGTTAATAATGATTATTCATGTCTTAAATTTTCAACTCTTGAAAATATGAATTATCATTACCATTAACTCAAAGGATGTATCACAGACACTAAATACACATATGTGATAGAAAATAACCCATTTTATTGATTTTAGTCAAAATTATAATTTTGCCCCTAGAAGTGTATTACAAGTGTCAGCCAATTCTGGCTTCTAGGGCACATATATCTAACAATCTCCCACTTGTTCTAAAGCCAATTGGCTACAAGTCTAAGTCCCATCTTCTCAAGGTGGGCTTCGATCTTCTGCTGGCCCAACGGCTTTGTAAGTGGGTCTGCCACATTTTCTGTGGAGTTGACTCTCTTGACCTCGACATAACCCTTCTCGAGTTAATTGCGGATGAGGTGGTATCACCATTTGCTTGGAATCTTCAAGCACAAATAGTCTGCCAGATGTCGACTTTCGATCATCTATATCAGACATGAAATCTGAGTCTGTGTATCCCTGGACTTGGAGTTCTCTATTACCAAAGACCAGCATCATATCCTTAGTTCTTCTCAAGTACTTAAGGATACATTTCACAGAAGTCCAGTGTTCTTCACTTGGATTTGACTGATATCTGCTTGTGACACTCACAGCATGGGCGATATCAGGTCGTGTACATAGCATGACATACATGAGGCTCCCTATTGCAGAAGCATAAGGGATCTTGCTCATGCGTTCTATTTCCTCAGGTGTGCTGGGGCACATCTTCTTGGAAAGATGAATACCATGTCTGAAGGGTATTAATCCCCTCTTAGAGTTTTCCATACTAAACCTCTTTAGTACTTCCTCTATGTACATCTTCTGTGAAAGTCCTAGCATCCTATTCGGTCTATCCCTATAGACCTTAATTCCTAGAATAAAGGATGCTTCACCTAGGTCTTTCATGGAGAATTCCTTGGACAACCACATCTTGACTGATGTCAACATGGGAATATCATTCCCAATAAGGAGGATGTCATCCACGTACAATACGAGGAAGACAACAGCGCTCCCACTGACCCTTTTGAAAACACATGGTTCCTCTTCATTTTTGATGAAACCAAACTTTTTGATCACATCATTAAAACAAGTGTTCCAGCTCCGAGATGCTTGCTTAAGTCCATATATAGACCTTTGCAGCTTGCAAACCTTGTGATCAGTATCACTGGATGTGAAACCTAGCGGCTGTTCCATATAGATATCTTCCTCAAGATATCCATTTAGGAATGCCGTTTTCACGTCCATTTGCCATATTTTATAATCAAAATAGGCTGCAACAGCAAGCAATGTGCGGATGGATTTTAGCATAGCTACTGGGGAAAAGGTATCCTGATAGTCTATGCCTTCGCGTTGACTATAACCTTTTGCCACCAATCTAGCCTTGAATGTCTCCACATTCCCATCTGCACCAATCTTTCTCTTGAAGATCCGATTTACATCCAATAGGTACTATACCTTCTGGTGGATCTACCAAGGTCCAGACTTGGTTTGAGTGCATCGAGTCAATTTCTGACTACATTGCCTTTAGCCATTTCTCGGAGTCGATATCTGATATCGCCTCGTTGTAGGTTTTGGGATCATCACCATGAGCACCATTACCTACGAGGAACATTTCCTCTACATCCTCTGAACAATACCTAAGTATCTTTCAGGGGGACGAAAAACTCTTTCCGATCTACGAGGTGGAGGAGGTAGTGTTCTTATTGGCTCAACCTGATTTGGTTCCACTTGGTCCTTAGCTCGTTCTGCTTGTGAGACTTTCTCATCAAGTTTGATCTGCCTTCCAATGCCGCTATCTTGAATAAACTATTTTTCAAGAAATATGGCATGTCGACTCACAATCACATTGTGGTCTTCTGGAATGTAGAAATAGTATCCTAATGACTCTTTAGGATATCCTATGAATCGAGCTCTGAAGGACCTAAACTCTAACTTATCCGCTTGTTGTCTTTTGACATGAGCCGGACAACCCCAAATTCTGAGATGACTCAGACTTGGTTTCTTACCATGCCATATCTCATACGGTGTGGTAGGAACGGTTTTAGAGGGAACCCTGTTCAGTAGATAGATTGAAGTTAACAATGAGTGTCCCCAAAGAAAATCAGGAAGGTCTGTGAAGCTCATCATGGATCGAACCATATCTAATAGAGTTCGATTTCTCCATTCTGAAACCCTGTTGAGTTGAGGTATTCCTGGTGGAGTCCATTGAGAGACTATGCCATTATCCTTGAGATAGTCTAGGAATTCCCTACTAAGGTATTCACCTCCTCGATCTGATCGAAGAACCTTAATGGGTTTTTCTGTTTGTTTTTCTACTTCATATCTAAATTCTTTGAACTTTTCAAAAGCTTTAGACTTGTGTCTCATAAGATACACATACCCATACCTAGACAGATCATCGGTAAAGATAATGAAGTAGACAAAATTGCCTCTAGCCGGTACATCAAATGGGCCACACACATCAGTATGTACTAGGGTAAGGAGATCTATGGCCCTCTCCCCATGTCCAACAAAAGGGAGTTTAGTCATTTTGCCTTGAAGACAGGATTCACAAGTTGGATATGACTCGGAAGTCAATGGACTCAATAGTCCATTTTTCTCCAATTTGTTGATCCTATCTTCTGCTATATGACCTAATCTCAGGTGCCATAGATATCTATCGTTTGGACTATCCCTAGGTCGTTTGGCATTCACGTTTTGCTCGACGGTTAGAACGGGTACATCAATATGTAGCTGATAAAGACCATTAATAAGGAAATCATTTGCAATTTTATTTCTTTCATAAAGAATGTTACAATGGTCCTTAAAGAAGGTGATCACATAACCTTCTTGTGCTAAGCATGAAACAGAAATTAAATTCCTGCTGATTGCAGGCACAAAATAACAGTCTTACAAAACTAAGTCTAAACCAGATGGTAATCGAAGAGGGTATGTTCCCACGGCTACTGCAGCAACTCTTGCTCCATTACCAACACGTAGGATCATGTCTCCATCCCTCAGCCTCCTGCTATCCTCAAGACCCTACATAGAAGTGCACAGATGAGCACTAGAACCAGAGTCAAGCACCCAACTGGATGCAGAAGAAATCGTAAGGTTAGACTCAATAACGAGCATACCTCTAGAAGGACCTTCCTTCTTGTTCTTCGATCTGATCAGATCTGAATGAACCTGGATCGAAAAATCAGGATTTCCCTTCAACTGGTATCAGAGCCAGGTTCTAAATTATTTAGATCTAATTTTAAATTTATTTTAATTAGAAAATAATTGATTTCAGATGTCACATGAGATGTGATAAGATCTAAAATTAAAAAAAAATCAGATCTAAATAATTTAGAACCTGGCTCTGATACCAGTTGAAGGAAAATCCTGATTTCCCGATCCAGATTCGTTCAGATCTGATCAGATCAAGAGATATATTTCAAAATTTTTTCTCTTGATCCCAATCAGATCTTAATAAGAATCAGATTTGAAACTGATCTGAAGGATCTTCAAAACTCTTTTGAAGATGAGCAGTCATCCTTTGTAGCAGCGCAGCCTTCTTATTTTTGATCGCCTTTCTTTGAACTGAATTGCACCAACCAAGGTCCAAAACTCCTTTTGGACATGGAGAGCAAGGGGAGAAGAGACTATGGCATGGAGAAGGAGGGGAGAGGCAGCCTTGGGGCATGGAGAAACTATGATCTCATCATATCTCTGTATCTCATACAATCTGAGTTGGATACAGGGTCTTATTTATAGACTAGCTATGATCCAACTCCTCTTCTTCCCAACCAATCACAACCCTTTGTGAAATTAGATCTAAATCTGATTGGTGGGAATAGAGTCCTCTGGATTCCTCCTTAGAGGATGCCTAAGACCAGTCAAAGTTGGTTCTTAGAAGAACTCTAATTGGAATCCAAAAAGGAGATGGAGTCCTTGTCCAACAAGGACTCCTAGGCGCCTCCAACTTGGGCACACGCCTAGGGTGGCGTGCGCCCTTCTCCTTGCCAGGTTCTGGTAGGGGGACAGGCCTCCACTAGCTCTCCAATAGGTGCATGACATGTGGTCAAAAGTCAAAGTGTCAATGGTCAACGTTTGACCAGTCAAAGGTAGACTTTTGACCAAAGTCAAAGAACAACAAATGGCAGGTGACCAAAAATGGCAGGTAGTGTCTTACAAATAAGACAACCTTTTCTAACTTGGACAACCTCTTGTTAGACCATATGAAGGCCTCTGTTTGAGCACAAACTCCTTTGGCTCAGATAGGACAACTTATTTATGATAGCAAAAGAAGAACGTTAGGTTCAATCGAGTGCTAGCACGATTTCCTTGAACCTAATTGAATCTCATTCAGATCAATTGAACTAGATCAGTTCAACTGATGATCACCAGATTCAAACCCTTATTTGTGTGACCCAGTTAGGTTCAGTTCTGTATGGTAATGGGATATGTCATGATCTCTATCATCGACATCATCGAAACTCCTTTCGATGGATCAGAACTCTTCTGATTCGAACAGCTAGAATGATCGATCATCTAAATCATTCTAATTGCTCCCAAAATCCACCAGTGACACCTAGCAGTATATGGTGGCAACCCATCAGAGCTGAATGTGAACCTCTTGGTGCAGCTACCTTTGTGATTCAGTTCTTCTATCTTGAGCCCCGATCAGATTAGGGTTTAGGTGAACTCGTCAAACCCTAGTCTCTGTCATATGATGTAATCATTCGATTCGAGTCCAATGTGAAAATCTAAATAGAAACTCTTTCTATTATTTCACTCTACCATAGCCATGGATTTTTGGACTTGATTCTCATGATCATCATAGGGCTACTCCTCTACCACCGAGGTAGATAGATTCCATCATGATGCAATCCAGTTCCTACAATGAACACGTCATAGCCAACATACACCTCAGGGTTTCATATGGCTAGAAGATCGAGTAATGGTGTAGTCAAACTATAACACCCTCAAGGTGAACTGTCGATGCATCTCAGGTCAAAGAACCAGACACACTACTGCAGCATCGAGTCAGTCATTGACGAGAAGGTAGATTCCCTAATGACTACTTGAGATGGTCACGCTCAGTGCCCTCGTTCTCTAACGAGTACCTATACTCTCGCTTTGGTGTCTCCACACTGTAGACTCAAGACTCATCTACTAAAGAGAAGCGATTGTACACCAACCTTCCGGATCAATCACCATCTTCGTGATGATCCTATGGTCAGGAGCAATTTATGAGTTAATAATGATTATTCATGTCTTAAATTTTTAACTCTTGAAAATATGAATTATCATTATCATTAACTCAAAGGATGTATCACAGACACTAAATACACATATGTGATAGAAAATAACCCATTTATTGATTTTAGTCAAAATTACAATTTTGCCCCTAGAAGTGTATTACAAGTGTCAGCCAATTTTGGCTTCTAGGGCACATATATCTAACATGGAGAACCCCAGGTCTAGGGTTATACAGACTCAAACTTTATATTTGATATAGATGATTAAAAATCGACATCTGGTTGTCTATTTGTGTACAATGATGGTGCTGTCAGCTAGAAGAATTTTAAGCTGACCATGATAGCAAATTCCACCATGAAAGTAGAGTACATCGCTACATTAAAAGCTACAAAGAAGGCATTCTAGTATGAAAAGTTTGCCATAGAGCTCAAAGTGATACCATCGGATGTCGTTCCTTTGCACTGTGACAACAATGGTGCCATAGCTTTAGCTAAGAAGCTGAGGTCTCATCAAAAATTTGAGCACTTCGAGCGATGATTCCATCTCATCCATGATTACCTCAAGAAAGGTTATGTCGAGGTCAAGAGAGTCGACTCTATGGACAACACGGTAGATCCATTGATGAAGTCTTTAGGCCAGCAAAAGATCGAAGCCCACCTTGAGAAGATGGGACTTAGATTTATAGCCAATTGGCTTTAGGTCAAGTGAAAGTTTGTTAGATGTGTGCCTTAGAAGCCAGATTGGCTGACACTTGTAATACACTTCTAAGGATAATTTTATAATTTTGATCATAAATTAATATAAAAATTATTTTCTATCATAGTGTGCATTTAAAAATATCTGTAATACATTCTTTAAATTAATGGTAATAATAATTCATATTTTTAAGAGTTGAAAATTTAAGATATGAATTTTCATAATTATCTCATAAACTACTCCCAACCATAGGATTGCCATAAGGATGGTGATCAATCCGGAAGGTTGGTGTATGATCACTTTCTTAGGATAGATGAGTCTTGTGTCTATGGTGTGGAGGCATTGGAGCGAAAGTATAAGTACTCATTAGAGAATGAGAGCATTGAGCATGACCACATCAAGCAGTCATAAGGAAGTCTACTTTCTCATCGATGACTAGCTCGATGCTGTAGTTGTATGTCAGGTTCTTTGATCTGAGGAGCATCGGTAGTTCACCTTAAGTGTGTTATAGTTTGATTGCACCATAACTCGATCTCCTAGCCATTCAAAATCCTGAGGTGTATGTTGGCTATAGCATGTTCATTGTAGGAATTGGATTGCACTAAGATGGGATTTATCAATCTCGGTAGTGGAGGAGTAGTCCAATGATGATCATGAGATCAAGTCCTTAAGCCCATGGCCATGGTAGTGTGATATAATAGAAAAGAGTTTTCTATTAGGATTTCACATCGGTCTCAAGTTGAATGATTCATTCATGTGACGGATGTTGGGTTTTGACGGGTTTAACTTAAACCCTAATCCTATCGAAACTCATGATAGTAGAATCGATTCACATAGATAGCTACACTAAGAGGTTTATTTTCAATTCTGATGGATTGCCACCATATGCTTCTAGGTGTCACTAGTGGATTTTGGGAGCAATTAGAATGGTCTTGATGATCGATCATTCCAATTATTCAAATTAGAAAAGTTCTGATCCATTGAAAGGTATTTCGATGATATCAATGATAGAGATCATAATATATCTCATTACCATATAAAATTGAATCTAATTGGGTCATAAATACAAAGGTTTGAGTCTAGTTGTGATCAATTAGACTGAGTTAGTTTAATTGATTTGGATTAGATCTGATTAGGTTCAAGAAAATCATGCTAGCACATGATTGAATCTAACATTCTCTTTTTGTTATCTTTCTGGTTTGTCTCAACCGAAACCCTTACTAGAACTTGTCTAGGTTAGAATAGGGTTTTCTAAATTCATCAGATGATTTTAGGATAACACCTACCATTTCTGATCACTTGTTATTTTTGGTCACCTACCTTTTCTATCGCACACCAGGGTCAAAGATTGACCCTATTGTAAGAAAGAAGGGATCAGGGGCGCACAACCCCTAAAGATTTTGTAGGGGCGCCTGCCCCACTTTTTGGTATGGCATGGAGAGGGTGCACGTCCCCATAGGCATGTGCCCAAAGTGGATTGGTTTTGACTTGGTCAAATTTTAGATTTGACAAGTCAAAGAGGTTTGATAGAGATCAAACTCTAAGAGAGAAGGAAGAGTCCATCGCGCACCAAACTTCCTTTCCTTCTCCCTACCTATTTTGTATAGCATTATATGGAATATTTGGGGCGGTAATTCTAATGTGAGTTGGCATGAAAATTTATCAAGAAATCAGAAACAAATCAAGCAATTGGTTGCTTGATTGATTGGAACACTAAGGTGGCATAGGATTCTATTTAAGAGACCCTACGCCCTAGGGTTTCTCATGCTTTATGCTCCACGCCCCAAGCCCCTATAGGCAGTCGTCCCCTCTTTCTCTATGCCCCTCTTCTTCTTCTTGATGTCCAAAGGTTGGGCCAAGGTTCCAAGAGAAGTGTAACGATCGATTCACTGGAGATTAGAAGATCTAGAATTAGCACTCAAAACTTCTAACCAGAACGAGGTGGCAGCCCTGATGAATAGACACCAAGAGAAGGATGAACGACAAATCCAAAGAGAGATAGAAGTAGGATTTTCAGGGAGAAAAGGGATTTCTATTCTCTTCTTGTTAAAAATATTATATATACAAAGTATATATAAAAGTCCTGAGTCAACATGACTCAGTCTTAAAAAAACTCTCCTAGGCTAACTCATATAAGAAAGCACTCACCCAAGCCCATGTCTTGTATGCTCTCATTCCTAGGATAAAGATCCAACTCTATACATAAGTTAGCCACCTCAAGACCTCTCAACTTAGGCTTTAAGACCCCTTAGATTAGATTCAAGTCAAGACCAAACAAGAAAACTCATGCTTATCTATCTACTTGTCCGAGCTGGCTCGTCGAACTCTCAAGCCGACTCGATAGCCTACCAAGCCATAGATTCTCGAAAACATGTTTTCTATTTATCAGAGAGAGCTAGCTTGATTTTAATCTGAGCTGGCTCAATCTCATCTTGAGCTAGCTCGACCTGTATCCGAGCTAGCTCAACAGTGTATCAGCCCTCCTTCTCAGTTGATACAACTTCAATTGATCCAAGCCTCTAGGAGCTACCATCTTAACTCCTTTATGATCTCCCAAGCCTTGAGAGAATCACCCTTGCTCTTTCAATCTCCAGCTTGCTGCCCCAAGGCTTGGAGCAGCTCCTTCCTATCCATCAAATGCACCTTAGGAGAACCACCATTGCTCTTTCAATCTCCACCTTGATGCCCCTAGGCTTGGAGCAACTCCTTCCTGTCCATCAAATGCATCGGTGCCACACATCTATGAAAGCTATCCCATGGAAGAACCTTTGGTAGTGCATCAGCTGGATTCTCCTTGATATGAATCTTTTCAAGCTCCACCTCATCATCCTTTGCAAGCTCTCTAATCCAGTGGTACCTGATGTCAATGTGCTTCATCCTTGCATGATAGACTAAATTTTGAGTAAGTAACAGTGCACTCTAGTTGTCATAGTGCACCTTAACGGCCTTATGAGCAAGGCCTATCTCCAACGCCAATCCCTTCTGCCATAAAGCCTCTTTTGTAGCTTCTGTAATACCGATGTACTCCACCTCAGTGGTGGATAAGACCGTGATGGGCTGCAAGCATGATCTCCATGAAATGAGATCTCCATTTAAGCAAAACATGAACCCTATTATCAAACATCGGGTGTCCACATCTCCACCAAAATCAGCATCCACGAACCCTTCTATCAGCCCTGCTTTCTTTGATATGTTGAAGCAATCCTCGACACCAGCCAGCTATCCATAGGTGATACCTACTCCAACTGTACCTATCAAATACCTGAAGATATTCTTTAATGCTCGCCGGTGCTCCCTACTAGGTTGCGCTATGAATCTACTCACCTCACTCACTGCATGGGCTATGTCTAGTCTACAACATACCATGGTGTACATCAAACTTTCCACACTAGCAGCATATGGAACTCTATCCATATCCAAAATATCCTCCTCAGTTTATGGTGACATAGTCTTCAAAAGTTTGAAATTATCAACAAGTGGCGGCACTACCAGTTTGGCTTCTTTCATCCCAAATTTTTCTAGGACCATTCGAATGTAACCACCTTAGGATAAATGAAGCACTTTCTTATCCCAATCTTTGAGAATTTTTATGTTTAAGATCTTCCTTGCAAGCTCAAAATCCTTCATCTCAAACTTTCGAGATAATGCAGCCTTCAGTTCATACACAACTTTCTTACTCTTGCATTCTATCAGCATATGATATACATACAAGAGTAAGAACATTCTAGACCCATCCTCTAGAGATTGAACATACACATAAAGATCAAATTCACACTTAGAAAGGCCGATGCTCCTCACAAAGATATCGAAGTGCTTATGCCACTGCCTCGGTGACTACTTCAGCCCATACAGCGACTTCTATAGCAAATTTATTCTCTTCTATTTCAGGCTCTGTGAATCCTGGTGGTTGCTGCATGTAGATGCTCTCCTCTAGATGTCCATGGAGAAATGCCATCTTAACATCTATCTGCTCTAATTCCAAATCCAAAGCTGCAACGATGCTCAGTAGCATCCTGATAGACGTATGCCTGACGACCAAAAAGAAAACTCCGCTAAAATCAATGCCTTCCTTTTGGGAGTACCCTTTGATCATGAATTTTGCTTTGTACTTGATACCACCTTGCTTTGAAGGCCCCTCTTCACATTGGAAAATCCATTTGCATCTAATGGATTTCTTTCCCTGTGGCAGTTGCACCAAATGCCACATCTGATTCTTTTGAAGAGACTGCATTTCCTCAGCCATAGATTGAACTCACCTATCTCTATCATAGCTCTCTATAGCCTCCTCATAGGTGTATGGGTCTCCATTCACTATCTCCAGGGGGTATGACACCGAATCACCAAAGCCATATCTATCTGGCTGTCGCACGTTCCTCTTTGGCTTGTGCAGTGCAACGCCGATGTCGGTCCTTGATCTAGCTCACTCTTATTGGTCTTCTTGGCTTCTAAGTCCTATTTCAATCCTCTCCACTTGTGGAGACTCCTTTAAAGAATTCTTCATTTGAAACTCAAGTTCTCTCGATGCACCTGCAAGTGGCAAAATAGAATAAGAAATTAGTTGTCCAGCACTACTTTGTTGGATCGTTTGCTGTTCATGCTATCCTTCCATGCCACCTCGCCTATGTAGAACTGAGTTTTCATCAAAGGCCATATTCCTACTGATGATGATCTTCTTCTCTAAGGGATTCCATAGTTGGTACTCCTTAACACCTCATGGATATCCCAAGAACACCATCTTCTTTGCCTTGGCGTCTAATTTGCTCCACTCACTAGCACCGATGTGCACAAATACTGTGCACCCAAACATCCTCAAATGGTTTAGGTTCATACTCCTTCTAGACCACTCTTTCTTTATAATTTCTCCATCTAACCTGGTGTGAGGTGATCGATTCACTAGATAGCAGACTGCATCCACTGAATCTACCCAAAACACCATATGAAGCCCTGCCTGTAGTCTCATGCATCTTGCTTTCTCCATAAGGGTCTTGTTCATTCTCTCAGCCACCCCATTTTGCTGAGGAGTCTCCTTCACCGAGAAGTATCTTTTGATGCTACACTCCTCACAAAAAACTTGAAACTCTTTGTTGGTGTATTCTCCACCATTGTCAGACCGCAAACACTTTACACTTCTGCCCTATTCCTTCTCCACCTTGACCTTTCAAATTTTGAATTTGGTGAAGATTTCTAATTTCTTCCTTATAAAGTAGACCCAAACTTTTCTTGAAAAATCATCTATCAAGATCATGAAGTATCTTGCTCCATTTCTAGCTAAAATCGGAGCTGGTCCCCACACATCCATGTGAATTAGATCTAGTGGGGCTGCCATGCTGGCTGTGCTGATCATAAATTGAACTTTTCTCTATTTTACCATCTAACATGGCTCACAAAGCTTAGAAACTCCTCCACCTAGATCAGAGATCAGTCTCTTTTTGCTTAGCTCCTTCAGCCCTCTATCTTCTATGTGGCCTATATGATAATGCCACAACCGATATGCCCCCTACTGATCCTGCATTACTGCAGCTATATCGGATCCTCCGATCACCATAGATCCCTCCATCTTGTAGAGGTTATTTTCCAGCCTTCTACCCCTCATCATTATCATGGCTGCATTAGAGATATTCAATACTCCACTCCTGGCATGACTGCTAAAGTTGTAGCCGTTCCGCCTTAGGTAGCCTAATGATACAAGGTTCTTCTTTAGCTCTGGGATATGCTTTACATTCGTGAGAGTCCGCACCATTCCATCAAACATCCTCATCCTAATTGTCCCAAACTAGTGACCTTACAAGGGTGATTGTCCTCAAGTGTCACACTCCTCTCATCGATCTCAGTGTATGTAGAAAACTAAGACCGGTTTGGGGTGTAGTGATGCGAACAGGCTGAATCCAGAGTCCAAACTTCTATGCTTTGCGTGTGACCATCAGACATCATCAAGAGGTCATCCTCCATCTCTTGATTAGTAATCGTACTTAGAGAATCTAATCCTTCATTTTCTCCCTTTTGATTCTTCAACTGCAGGCAATCACAATGAAAATGCCTGATCTCATTGCACTTATAATACTTTACTTATTTTTTGCCTTTTCGAGACTTTGATCACCCCCTTGATTTTTCTCTTATCCTTCCTCTTCTAGATCTCTTCCCTACAGTCAAACCCTCCTAGGGAATGCCATCCTTGATCATCTTCTCTCTCTGCTCATTTGTGCGCAACACCGAGATAATGTCTTGATGGTATAGTGTCTCTTTTTCATAGAATAGTGTCATGACCAGCGGATCATAGGAAGGGGGCAGTGAACAAAGTAATAGCAATGATTTATCTTCCTCTTCCATCCTTACCCCAACATTTAGCAATTCATTGCTTACTTGATCAAACAACTATATGTGACTGAGGACATCTCCACCTTCAACCATGCGAAGGCTATACAACCTCTTCTTCAATATAAGTTTATTGCACATGTTTTTTCTCATGTAAAGATCCTACAACTTTGACCAAAGTCTTTTAGGAGTTTTTTCTTCCAGCACCAAATAGAGGACCGAGTTTGTCAAACATCCTCTAATCGTAGAACATGCCCATTTCTCCATTGACATCCATTATCAATCTATCATCCTTTCCATCCTATTCTCCAAAGCTTGATCTAATTCATGCTGCACAAGGAGATCATTTACACAAACTTTTTACATGGAAAAGCTTCATTTTCCATCAAACTTCTCAAAATCTATCTTTATGCTACTTTTCATGATCGGATCCAAGTAACATAATAGCAAAATCACCAAGATAGATGAGAAATACCTAGATAGGATCTGGCTGAAACTTCAGCCTTTGTAGATCTCTTCCTTCTACAATCTTCTTCTTCCTCCACACAACCTAGCTCTGATATCAACTGTAACGATCGATTCACTGAAGATTAGAAGATCTAGAATCAACACCCAAAACTTCTAACCAGAAGGAGTTGGCAACCTTGATGAATAGACACCATGAGAAGGATGAACAACAAATCTAGAGAGAGAGGAGTAGGGTTTTCAGAAAAAAAAGATTTCTATTCTTTTCTTGTTAAAAGCATTACATATACAAAGTATATATAAAAGTTCTGAGTCAACATGATTCAATCTTAAAGAAACTCTTCTAAGCTAACTCATATAAGAAAGCTCTCACCCAAGTCCATGTCTTATATGCTCTCATTCCTAGGACTAAAGACCCAGTCCTATACATAAGTTAGCCACCTTAAGATCTCTCAAATTAGACCTTAAGATCCCTTGGATCAGATTCAATCCAACACCAAACAAGAAAACTTGTGCACATCTATCTACTTGTCCAAGCTAGCTCAATGAACACTCGAGCTGGCTTAATTGCTTGCCAAGCCATAGATTCTCAAAATTATATTTTCTATTTATCTAAGAGAGCTGGCTCAATTTTATCCCGAGCTAACTCGATCTTATCTCGAGCTGGCTCGACCTATATCCATGCTAGCTCGATAGTGTATCAGTCCTCCTCAGTTGATACAACTTCAGCCAATCCAAGCCTTCAGGAGCCACCACCTTGACTTCTTCATGATCTTCCAAGCCTTGGGAGAACCACCCTTGCTCTTTCAAGAAGATCTATAAAAATTGGTGCAAAGGTTTCAAGGAAAGAGATGACGTTCATGAGACGAGCGTGCTGCCTTCGTTAGTTGATTCGAAGGCTTTATAAAATCAAATTTAGATCTAATTTTTGGTGATCAGATCCAGAAGGAAAGCACTTTTAGATCCAACCTGAGTGGACTCTGGTAGAGGCTAGGCACGTACGTGGCTTAATCCAGAACTTTGAGTTTTTGCAGATCATCGATAGGATAAACAGATTACCCAATTAGGTACAAAATTTATATCTAATTTAATTATTAATTTTAGATTTAATATCAGATCATTAAAATTAAATCAAAAAACTCTCTAATCTAATTAGATTCTATAAAAAAAATTTTAAAATATTTTCTATAGATATGGCAAATCAAACCGATTCTATAGCAGAAAAAAGTAGTTTTTCCTTTAGAAGCATATCGAGTTACATCTTTACTCTAAATGGTGGAGCCATCTACTGTAAGAGTTCTAAGTAGTATACTATGGTAGACTCTATTTGTAAAGTAGAGTACATCATAGTATTAGATGCTGTGAAGGAAGCTGTATGGCTGAGAAAATTCATCATCAAGCTTGGAGTAGCATCCTTTCTTAATGGCTCGGTCCTACTCTACTACGACAACACTGGAGTCATTGCTCAGGTGAAAGAATCGAAGGCATACTAGTAGACGAAGCACATATTGTGCCACTTCCATCTGGTCTAAAAGATCGTGGATCGAGGTGACGTCGACCTTCAGAAGATTGATGGAAAGAAGAACCTGGCCGACCACTTCACTAAAGCCTTAACAATAAAGAAGTTTAACAACCATAAGTCCAAGATGGATATTAGATATTATGCCAAGTGGCTTTAGGATAAGTGAAAGTTATTGAAAAATATGTTCCAAAGTCAATCATTAGTCTGTTGACGATTAAGCTATATTATAATTATAATTAATTTATTAATAAATAATAAATATTTTTGATATTTTTCATCATAAAGTTTACATCTTCTAATGAACTCCATTTTTGTGATGAAGTTCTTATGACTATTTAGTTTTGATAAAAAGAGGATTTATCGATTAGTTCTTAAAACTATTCATGATCAAATGATAGGCTGTTAATAAGGATGGTAGCATCTATCGAGCATAGGTCGCTGTGTGCCATATAGGTTGGTTGTCCTCTTAACCAAGGAGTGTGGAGACACTGGTATGGCATACAGGTGAGATGTAAGGGTACATCATCATTGAACATGACCAACTTCAAAGCATTCTACTGTCCAGAATGTCTTTGATGGGATATAGGTATATGTATTTCTTAGACCTAAGATCACCTTAGTAGCTTGCAAGCAACTCACTATGCTTTGGTATTGGACTAACTAAATTTTTAATTTAGTAATGAAAGATTTTTGGATATAGTCAGGTACTTGCAAAGTCGGTGTGTGATCAAGATGGGATTGACCACTCCAAGAGTTGGAGAAGAATGCATCACTATATTTCAATATAGCAAAACCTTGATCAGGGCATTCCATAAGATGGATTTGATATTTTGAAATATAATGTGGATAGCCTAATTAGAGTTGACAGTTGAACTCTAAGATATCCTACGAGCATTTTGGTCAAGGAGATGAATTGTATGGAAACTATATCCACATGGGTTCTAAGGATGTTGTCTACACATTCGACCTATCTGGCCGTCGAGTAACATTGCTAGATGGTTACTTTAATTGGTACATAAATTTATTTTTATGCTATCAACTTAGGTTCAGATCTATGGGGTCATACATATAAGAGTTCATAATCTGATCGGATGGTTGATCAATGATTAAAAATTATTCAAGAGTTAAACGATCAACATGATTGATGTTTAACCTGGTGCAAATATTGCAGGAGGATCGTTTAGCAATTGAATTGCTAATTGACTTAATTTGATTAAGCCAAAGGGCTGAGATTAAATTTAATTAAATATAATTTAATTAAATTTAGTTTGAGCTTGATTGGATCAAGTTCAATTAATTTATTGGATAAGCTAATTGCAAGGAAGAACTAGTTCTAGTTCAATTAGAACTTGGGTCAACCCAATTTCTAATTTGATTAAAAAATTAATTAAAATTTAAATCTAATTTAATATAATTTAATTAGATTCTTAATTAGGTAAAGATCTATTTTAATTGGATTGATTTGTTTTTGGTTTAATTTGATTTGAGAAACCATATTGGACCAAGATAAATATGGAATCCTAGTAAGACTAGGATTCCCCCACACCCATTCTCTCTTAATTTTTGGCATGGAATTCCCCTCTCCCTGATGTTCTCGCATGCCCTCTCTCCCTCTCTCTTTCTTGTTTGGAATTAAGTTGTGGACCATGTTCATTAATGGCAAGTTGTTGTGGTGTTGGACTCTATATGATAGAATCCCAACAAACCAAAACAACTTTCCATGTATGCCACCCCCCACCCTGATTCTTCTCTGATTTTCCATGGTGAAAAGAAGGCTTTTTGTGCGCTTATTCTTGGTGGTCCATGGCATAAAGAAAGGAGCCTAAATTGGTCCTACCTTGTCTAGGTATTTGACCTCGATAAGGATTCCTCCATATCTCTTTATAGGAGGTCTTTTTGGACTGATTTTCTTATATATTTTAAATATTAGAAAGGGCTTTTGGTCACGTGAAAACCAAGATGAGAGACCTCTTAGGAGTGGGCATTTCATGGATACCAATCTAGGTGTCTAGGTGAGAGAATAGAGAAGAAGAAGAGGATCTTCTTCTTGGATTCTTTTAATCTTCCCTTCTCCTCCTTCTTCATGGATATTTTCAAGTGTTATTTTAGATCAAAAGTCTCTTCCTTTTCTTTTGATTTTTGGAGTGTCCAAATCTTGAAGAAGAAAGCACCGGATTGACCATTGAAGAAGGATCAGCACAGTACTAGCATACTGATTTTCGAGCATCGAACTTCTTATCTAGATTCATGGGCTTGTGTGGACATATTTTAGAGGTCGAATGCGTATGCAGCTTAGAAGTACATTCTCAAGCCTGGATCAGCAAGTTAGAACATCTAACTTGCATAGGTAATATGGATCCGATCTATTATTACATACCTGCATTAGATATAGTGTAGATGCATGTTGATATGATCAACTTGTTTTTCTTTTTTAGATTTTTAATTTTTGATTTAATCACATGTCATAATCATGTATAGAATCTTAGATCTAGGGGTTCTCTAATTTTATGTATTAATTTTGATTAATTCTTATCTTTTGCTGTTTAGATCTTGAAAAATTTTCAAGATCTAGCCCTGAAATCCTAGATCTAGTTCTTTAATATCCTGACTAGTCCGTGATGACAAGAATCACCTACTGCTCACATCTATAAAAAGCATCAACTTTGATCAAACCATGGTGCCACATTAGTAGGATGCCTCTCAATAGACCCTGAGACTCCACAGCATAGGAGCTCTAAGCTCTAGGGATCCTTCATCTGGCCTGGGCCAGCCTAGTCCCAGAGAGGCGAGTCTCGCTCAGCACACAAACATCGAGACCATGCTATTGGATCAAACGACTAAAGGTCGATCGAAAGGAGGGCTTTCTCGCCCCCCCCGATGGTTCCAAAGTAGAATCCTCATGAAGAAGACTCACTAGGAAGAGGGCCTGCACACGCACCCCCCTCGCTCTAAGAGTTCACCTTAGCCACATCCTCCATCAACTCCTCTATCTTAGTAGTCATCCTTGCACCATGAATGGCCTACCTAAGTCTAGCCACTGTAGCCACATGAGTGAGACCATGGTCAATGATTGATGCCTCCCTATACTTCTGGCCCTCAATCGTCGAATCGCAAGGTGGGATATCCTCCATCTCAAGCTCGAACCTCCAATCTACCACCCCAGCCTCCATTGGGATGTCAGACTCTCGAGTCACATCATCTCGCTTCTGTGGGGTAGCCTCCACCTCCATCGGGGTGTTGGCAACAAAGATGAAGTCCGAAGCCTCGAGAATCTACTGATGCTGCTAGATCCAAGGTTGAGTGGGCCATAACTTTTTCCTTCCCTTTGTCTTTCTTTTTTCCACCTTTTTTGGGCCCCTCCAGACCCAAATTAAGGAAATTAGGTTGCACTAGAGCCCAGCCCACAACAAATTCAGGCAGTCAGGCTCGCTTGGGCTAGCTCGCCCCTCCCTCTCGACTGACCACTTGGCCTGTTGAAGGCTACCAACCATAGCAGTCCGCATGGGCACACGCCTGTCTGCACCCGCAAGGTGGGTAAGTCGAATGGATTCGAGCCCAACATCTTCCCCCCACCTTCATGCAAATCACTGCCCCCCCACCCATGCCCTCCATGTGCAATTTTTATCGGTTGGGTCCAGCCATTGGTTCCATGCACCGGGTTCGCCCGGTCCGAGTCAGGCCCCATTCGACCCTGCCCAGGTTGATTTGCCTATGACGTGGGCTAAGTTGACCCGATCTTCCTCCTCGTTCTATTTACCCCAGTGTCCTATCTCAACTCCCACCAGTGAATGGCCAACAGCCAAGGCCAAAGAGGGGGCCCCGCCTGATGGAAATCGTGCAGGGTTTAAGCCATGTATTTTGAAACTTTTTCAAATTTAAATGCATAGGCAAAATAAAATTAATCTAAAATTAATTCTATGCATGCGATGATCATATCATAAATCCTATACTAGAATCTAGACATGCTAATATGTTATTAAAAAAATAAATACACTCGATCAGCAAATCATATTTGCTGATCGATTTGTGTTTGAAACACAATACTTGAGCGCGGATAGTCAATCTCCATGATTTGAATTCACAAGAAGAAGCCCTGGTGTTGCACTATAGTTGCACACTTGTCCAACCTCTACGGTGAGTCTACACGGAGCTCCTGGTCCTGACCAGCTCCATCAGAGTGCTAGCTCCTCCCGGGGCCTTCGACGACTCATCTTCATCGATCCAATTGATGATCTTCTTTTCCATCTCTTAGATACTCCAAGAGGCTAGATAATGATCTTTGGAGGATGACGAGGTCATGGTACAAAAATGGTGGTGATCGGGCACTCACAGCGCTCAATCTCTCCACCCGAACCTAGGGTCCTAACCCTAGGGTTTTGTACACTCAAAAAACCCTGATGCTTGGAAATGCTCTCACGCCTTCTCTCTAGGGTTTTTTCCTGTGAAACAAATTTTCATGGATAAAAAGGAATCTCACCTACGATACACCCACTCTCAAACTATTTTTAAATGGGTGAGAAAAGAGATAAAAATCAAAAAGTTGGCATAAGTGGAATGTGTGAGTGCAAGAGAACCTTACTCTCTCTGAATTTCTCTTGCCCAGAGATTATTGCCCTTCACTATTTTTCTCTCTCTAAGAAAATCTCCATGCCCCTCTCAGATCCCTCATACAAAACCATGCACGCCTAGGAAAAATCCAATTTAAAATGGGCATGTCATGATGGGTTTTGTGTGTGGATTAGATAAGGAGGTTAAGAGGTTTTCCACCTGAATTCAAAATTCAAGTGGAAGCCTTATCCACTTCTAGCACCCACCCCAGGGTGATTGACATGTAGAAGGACTCTCTTTCTACATGCCCACACTTAGAATTGCATAGAAATATGTGACAAAAATCCCAAGAAGGCATGGAGATGAGATAAGGGAGAGATAATGTTGAACCTCTAACAACTTAAGTTGAATTCAAAATTAAACATAAATTTGAACTAGTCTAACCCTTAGACCAGGTGAAATGAAGAAAGAGGGGGGTGTAGATACTAGCTTCTGGGTGTGGGAATTCTCATGCACATTCATAATGTGCATCGATCAAAGTCAAGGTGGCATAGGGAGTGGGCATTTGAAATTCAAACTCATTTTGAATTGGTCCAAATTGGTTTCAAGCAAACTAATTTTCTAGATCTAATTAGACTAGGTCAAACCTAACTAAATTAAAATTAATCCAATCTAATAAATTTTTAATTAAATTAAAAATTAATGTGGTGTAGATCCTGATCAAATCAAGATTGAATCTTCCATAGTGATTATGTCATCTCATGATCTGATTGGATCAAACCCAATCAAATTAAATTCAATCAAATTTGACTGAATCCTTATCACTTTATTAAATTTAGCTAATCAATAATCTAATTACTAATTAAGTTTTTAATAATATTAAAATTTTAGTGGGACCCATGAAGGCAGAGTTTCAGTCTAGTGGGACTTCGAGTCATAGAGTCCCAATCTAGTGGAACTCTTGACCATAAAGTCCCAGACCATTGGAACTGTTGATTAATCATCAGATCAAGTAAAAACTTCTATTGTATGTGATGCCATAGGCTCAAACCCTAAGTCGATAACATAGAAACCAATTTCTTGTACCAATCGATGTGACCATCTAGCTAAGATATCTGACATCCGTATAGATCGAATAGTCATAATGCAACATCAACAAACCTGTGGCATATGATTATCGTATAATTTATCCCTTAATCTCAATGCTCAAAGGATGATCTAGGATTTACTGCCAACCCTAAAATTTATCCATATTGTATTTCAAAATTTTGTGTCCATCGAATGGACCATCCTAGTCGAGATTTTGCTAAATTAAAAATAGTGATGCACTTGCTCTAATACTTGAAGGAATCAATCCCATCTTGACTCACATACCGACTTCATAAGTACTTGACTGCACCTAGTAACCTTCTGTTATTGAATTAGAAATTAAGGTAGTATAGTATAAAAGTATAGTGAGTGGCTTGTAAGTCACTATAATGATCTTAGGTCTAAGGCATACTTATATCCATATCCTTTGCGAGCAACTCTTGGCAGCAAAGAGCTCCGTAATTAGATCATGTTCAGTAAAATGTATTCCTATACTTTACTTGCATGTCATACCAATATCTCCATACTCCTTGGTTAAGAGGACAACCAATGAATATTGCATGCAACGACCTACACTCGATAATATTATCATCTTGGGTAACAATGTATCATTTGATCACGAATTGGTTTAAGGACTAAATAATAAATCTTTCTTTATCAAGTCTAAATAGTCCTAAGAACTTCATCACAGAAGAGTTCATTACAAGAAGATGTAAAAAGTGATGAAATGCTAGAATAACAATTTTATTCATTATAATTCAAGTATAATTTATAATTAGCTCAACCATCTACAACCTAGATGATTGGCTTTAGGATATAATATCCAATAAAATTTTACTTGGAATAAAGCTAATTAGAATAGTATCGAATACTCATCTTCCATTTATGATTGTCGAACTCTTTGATTTCAATAGCTTTAGTTAATGGGTCGCCTTGTTCTCCTTCCTGTTGATCTTCTAAAGATCGACGTCACCTCATTCCACGATCTCTCATACAAGATGGTAGCAACATAAAATATGCTTGGTGTGCTGATGTGCCTTTGGCTCCTTCGCTTGAGCTATGGCTCCAATGCTATCACAGTAAAGTAGAATTGGACCATCCAAGGAGGGTGCTACTTCTAACTCACTAATGAACTTCCATAGCCACACAACTTTCTTTGCAGCATCGATGTCGCGACATACTCCACCTCGCATATAGAATAAACTATAGTGTGTTGCTTGAAATTCTTCTAGCAGACCACTCCACCATTCAGGGTAAACACATAACCTGATACACTCTTATTGTCATCATAATCTGACTGAAAACTAGAATCAGTATATCCTGCAAGTTTCAAGTCAGCATCTCCATAAATAAGTCATTGGTCTTTAGTATTTTTCAAATACTTCAAAATTATCTTTACAACCTTTCAGTGATTCTCACTTGAATCAGATAGGTATCTGCCCACTACCCCTAGTGAGTATGCCACATCCGATCTCATACATATCATGGCATACATAATAGAATTCACTACCGAAGCATATGGTATTCTACTCATACACACTCTCTCTTGAGGAGTTATCGAACAATCCCTCTTCGAAAGAAAAATTTTATAGCCTATTAGGAGATAGCCTTTCTTGAAATTCACCATGCTGAACCACTTCAGCATGGTATTGATGTACATGGATTGGGATAATCCAAGCAACCTATTAGATCTATCTTATATGGAGTCTTTGCAATAGACTTGCTCGAAACATTATTCAAAATATAACAAACAGTCTTAAGTGCATAATCTAAAAAAAAATTGGTAGACTTGCAAACCCCATCATGGATCGAACCATGTCCAACAAGATTCAATTTCTTCTTTCAAATACATTATTATGCTGTGGTACTCTAGGAGGGGTGCATTATGAGAGAATTTCATTCTCTCCTGGATATGTTAAAAACTCACTGAAAAGGTATTCACCTCCTTGGTCTGATCGAAGAGTTTTAATACTCTTTTCAAGTTATTTTTCTATCTCATTTCGTTATCATTTAAACATTTTAAATGAATCGAATTTACTCTTTATAAGATAGATATGTCCATACCTAGATAAGTCATCAGTAAATTTAATAAAGTAGTAAAATCTGCCTCTAGCACATGTGTTCATAGTTTCTCATACATTAGTATTTACTAGACCTAGAAGTTCAGTGGCCCATACACCCTTTTCAATAAAAGGTGATTTGGTCATCTTATCAAGAAGGTAGGACTCACAAGTAGTCAATAATTTCCAATCATTGATGTCAAGGATGTGCTCCTTGACTAACCTATTAATCTTATTCTTTTTTTTATGACTGAGCCGATAGTGCCAAAGGGCATCGGTGATATTATCTAGTTTCAAGCATTTATTTAATGTGTACATAACACTAATAGACTATGATAAAATATAAATATTATTTTTTAATTATTCTTATATTATTATAATATCATTCATAATGATATCATAATAATTTTTTTTATCGATAAATAATAACCATCTTGGGCCAAATGCCCAACAAATATTATGTTCATTATAAAAGATGAACAGTAGTGATAGTCATTTAAAATGACATTACTTATTTTGAAAACAAGCTCAAGAGTTTTCAATGCTAGGATTGAAAAATTTCTTCTATCCCCAACATTCAGGAATCTATTGCCGTCTTCAAATTTTCTATCAATTTGAAGTCCATGCAATAAATTGCATATATGAATTAGACTTTCGGTATCTAATAACTAGATAGATGTATCACAAATAGTAAAATTGCAAGGTGTTATCATATAATATCCTTGCCCAGTAACTTCTTATTAGGGTCAATAGTTTAGCCTATTCAAGTTAAGAGGACCATTTCTCTTCAGGTCTGCCTAATTAGGGTCAATACTAGATTTCTCGTATTTAGATCCTAAATGCTTGTCACTATCCAATAGTGAATGGAGAGGATTTATATTAGCCATTCTATTTATTTGAAAGAAAAATACAAGACCTTATTAGTACTTGAATTATTTAATCCTAAAGACTTGGACTTTAGTCTAAAGGTTCTCTCACTATTTTTATGAATTGGTAGTCTCTACCTCTAATTCAAGAAATTATACTAACTCCTTAGTGGATACTGGAATCTACATAGACAACAAACGGGCCAGAGGAAAGCTTTAGCCAACTCGTATGCATCTATAGGTAGGTTCATAATAAATTATTTCTTTAAATAATTTTTAGTAATTTAATTTTATCCCAGAAGTCAATTTAGTAGGCTATGTGTTGATCTAAAGATTGATTTTGATGATCACAAAGAGTTTTGAGTATAATTTATTATATTACTAATATTATTTTTGAGGATTTATAGTTTAAATTTCAAGTGCTCATAATGATTTAAGTAATTTTCATCAATTAAATAGAATACCATCAATCAAGATGTTATTGAAGAAAAACTAGACTTAGACATACCTTAAAAAAGATGGTTAATAAGAGTTAAATCAAGTTTAGAAAGCAAGTTTAGTCTATAAATAAATTTGGAGAAGAAAAATCGCTAAAAACCTTATGGCACGCTTGGCATGCAACTTAGTTGACTAAGTCAGGAGTTGGTCAACTCAATCTTAAAGGACAAAGAAGACAGAAGTACAGAAAGATCAAAATTCAAAACCTAGGAGACTTAGTTGACTAAGTTAGAAAGTTAGTTGACTCAGTCTCAAAGAACAATAGCAGAACAAAGGTAGATTTTCAAATTTTGTCTACTTAGTAGACTAAGTCAGATTGAGCAGACTAAGACTTAGTCGACTCAGAGAAACTTAGTCAACTAAGTTTACTATAATCGCTAGTTTTTCAGAACTATTCTTTTTCAGTCCCAACTTTTTTTCAATGGCTATTTTCTTATTTCTAATGGCTAGATCACTTCTGAAGACTTTCAAAATGAATTAAAAATGATGAAAAATCTTAAGGACATATAAGAAAATATTTTTAGCATTAAAGAGAAGCTTTTTTCGAGTTTTATTGAGTATTCATTGAAGAAAGCCAAAGAAGTGAGTTGAAAGAAGAAGAGAAGGAGTAGATTTCAAAGTTAACCTTTGTCCTTCCACTATACATCATCCTCAAGCAAGTGAGAGCAAGAGTGAATTAAAGTGATGAAGCAATCAAGTCAAGAATCAAGAAGTCTCATCATCACTCAAGCATTCAAGAAGAAGTCAAGCATTCAACTATCATCATTTAGACTTTTTTCGATTCTTCAAAGAGTTTTTATTTTTCTAAACTTAATCTTTATATTTTTATATTTTATTTCAAGTTTTTTGGAGTGAGAAATTTGGGTTGGTCCAAGTTTAGAGTTGGATGTTTTAGTGGTTTAATTGGTGAGCCAAGGTTAAAATCAATCAAGATTGATTATTAGTTCGGAGAAAAATAATCTTGTATGATTTTGGTTGGTAATCCAAAAAAAACCAACTAGATTGATTGTGAGTCCAAAAAATAATCATTATAAAGATTGTAGTTGGTGAGCCTAAATCAAAACCAACCGAGTTGGATTATGAATCTAAAAAAAATAATCGAACTGTAATCAATTGAGTTATTATAGTTGAATTTCTAAGTGGATTACTTGGAGAGTAGACGTAGGTGCTGAGTTTGATGTCAAACCACTATAAAAGCTTGGTATTTGTATTTATATAGTTTAATTTCTATTGTTCTTCATCTATACTTATGTTTTACTTTATTTCACCGAGCACATAGCATTAAATTTAGCATATTCATAGTTTAAATTTTTAAATATTCAATTCACCCTCCTCTTGGATAGCTATCCTTAGGCAATAATTGGTATCAAAGCAGGTGCTCTGTTATTAGTTGTTGACCTAACAATCAAGAGCTAAAGATATTGGCAACCCAAAATGGAATCTCATTTTAATTAAGGCCATTCCATTGATCAACCCTCAATGCTTATTGGATCAAATTATAATTATTGGAAAGCACGTATGCGCATCTTCATACAAGCACATAATTATAACTTATGAAAGATTATAATTGATGGCTCACACATCTCAAATGCATTACTTGAGCATGGTAAAAAAATAAACCAACTAAATGCTAAAGCTATGAATATTCTTTATTGTTCATTGGATATAAATGAATTTAACTTGATTACTTCTTGCATTTCAGCAAAAGAAGTATGGAAAAAATTAAAAATGATCTTTGAGGGAGTAAATAAAAAAGAAGAATTAAACTTCCAAGAAGAGAAGAAAGCTCATCCTAATTTTTATCTCATAGCTCATGAGAATGAAAAGAAGAAGAAGAACAAGAAACAAAGAAAGAAGAAAGCTTCAATTAAGGGAGAGCAAAGCAAAGAAAAGGAAGATGAAAGAGAAGAGCAAAAAATAAATAAATCATGCTTGATGGATAAAGAAGAAGAATGTATTGCAAATCCTTACCTCATGATCAATGACGATGAGGTAAATATTAACAACTCTTTCGATTTTACCTTTGATATATTATATGAAGTTTTTAATGATTTAATGATTGAATTCAAAAAGATAAAGCTAAAGAATAAAGAGCTCAAAAAGTCTAATCTTCTTTTGGATGATGAAAAGAGTAAATTATTGAATGAAAAAGAAGATATCTTAAGAAAAAAGAATACTCTAGCTAAAGAAAAGGAAGAACTTCTCAAATTCAAAAAATCTTTAGTTGAAGAAAAGAATAAACTCTTAACTAAAAAAAAGGATTTCATGAAAAAAAATAATTCATTTGCTGAAGAAAAAGAAAGTCATTTAAATTCTAAAAAATCTCTTATGGAAGAGAACTCAAAACTAAGAAAAGAGATTAAGATATTAAAGCCAATTGCTGAAAATTTCATATTTAATTTTGGAAAGCTTCAATCAATGATGAAAAATCAAAAATCTATTTTTCACAAAGTTAAAACTAGTTTTAATCCCTTAAGAAAATAAAAATTTATCAATAATATATTTGAAAAAGCTTCAACTGAAAATCATTCTATTAAATGCCTTAAATGTAACAAAGTAGGCCATAAAATTTTAGAATGTAATTTTAAAAGAATTGGGCATACTTTAGTTAAGCAAATTTAGATTTCAAAAGAAACCTTGAGTACTAACTTTAATGGACCCAAGAAAGCTTGGGTACTAAAAATTGCAAACTAATTTATACAGGTACACCAATTATCTAATGAAATGAAAAGAGAAAAATTCTTTTGATGGATGCCTTGAAAATGAAAATGGATGGATGATATTTTTTGGTAAAAGCTAAACTTTTCTCTACATCATACTATCAATATTTTTAGAATTTATTTAGAATAACTGATTGATTTTGATGATTTATTAGTGCCCACATTGAGTATGTTTCTTGATCTGAATTTGAATATAAAACCCACATTGTATTTTTGTAAAAGAAAGAGAAAATACTTAAGAAAATAATTTGATCTTAAAAGACCATTTAATTGAAAATATCTTTATTTGCAAAGGTAAGGAGGAGAACTCATTTAAGATAAATTAATTATTAAATTAGTAATAGTTAAAGATTAATTTGGTATCAATTAAAGATACTTAACTTAAAAGAAAAAAGGAAAGAAATATTTTTTATTCACCTACTATTTAAAAAGAAAAAATATTTTATGTTAAATTTTCTGACATTTACTCTTAAAAATAGGAGGAGAGATATTTATTGAATATTATCTAGCTTGATTGAAAATTAAGAAAATTGAATGATGATCTTAAATTCTCAACCAATTATTTTATAGTATTTTTAATTTAAGCTTTCATGTAATCATCAAATTTGACTTACATGATTTGATTGCTTAATCTTATTTTTGGTTAATTAGTTGAAGTTAAAATAAATTTCTAAATCCATTTTGAAACTCATTTAAAATCTAAATATAATACAAAACTTTAGATGTGCATTTAAAAATTATTATAAAATTACTTTTGCTCTGATACGATCATTGACTTGCTCGATACATTTTCGATACATAACTTTTTTAAATTTAATTGACTAAATTTTTTTTTTTGAAAAAAAAGATTGAATATTAAAGTATATATTATGTTTGATTTCATATTCAAATCTTTTGGAAAACACTATTCCTCTTAAAGCTTAAAAGTATATACTTGAAAATCTAATTAAAAGGATCATATTCATTTAAAAAAAAGGAAGAAGAGCCTTTGATATTTGAATTCAAGCTAATTTCTGAAACTAAAAATATTTTAAACATGTTTTAAATCAAAAGATAAGTTTTTTAAAGAAAACTTTGATGATAAATTTTTATATCTTATTGATTTTGATGATTACTCTTTTATCATTTCTATGAGCTTTTTGATGCTGTCAAAAAGGGAGAGAGTTATTATTGAGTATATGCTTGAGCTTAACTAGATGAAGTATATTTTTATTATTTAATAATTTTATATATTTTAAATATATAATTTTTTAGAAACTCACTATATATTATTTTGTATATACTCAAAAGTTTTATCATGATCAAAAAGGAGAGATTATTGATCTAAAGATTGATTTTGCTTATGACAAAGAGTTTTGAGTATAATTTGTTATATTACTAATATTATTTTTAAGGATGTGTAGTTTAAATTTCAAGTACTCATAATAATTTAAGTAATTTTTAGTAATTAAATAGAGTACCACCAATCAAGTGGTCATTGAAGAAAAACTAGACTTGACACACCTTAAAAGGGATGGTTAATGAGAGTTAAATTAAGTTTAAAAAGCAAGTCTAGCCTATAAATAAATTTGGAGAAGAAAAGTTGCTAAAAATCTCATAGCATGCTTGGCACGCAACATAGTTGACTAAGCCAGGAGTTAGTCTTAAAAGATAAAGAAGATAAAAAGCACAGAAAGATCAAAATTCAGGATCCAAGGGACTTTGTCAACTAAGTCAGAAATTTAGTCGACTCAGTCTCAGAGAATAATAGTAGGACAGAAAGGTAGATTTTCAAGCTTTGTCCACTTAGCAGACTAAGTCAGATTGAGCAGATTAAGACTTAGTCGACTCAAAGAAACTTAGTCAACTAAGTTCACTATAATGGCTAGGTTTTTCAGAACTATACTTTTTAGTCCCAACTTTTTTTCAATGGCTATTTTCTTATTTCTAATGGCTAGGTCACTTATGAAGATCTTCAAAATGAATTAAAAATATTAAAAAATCTTAAAAATATATAAGAAAATATTTTGAGCATTAAAGAGAAGCTTTTTAAGAGTTTAATTGAGTATTCATTGAAGAAAGCCAAAGGAGTGAGTTGAAAAGAGAAGAGGAGTTGATTTCAAAGTTAACCTTTATCCTTCCACTACTAATCATCCTCAAGCAAGGAAGAGCAAGAGTGAATTGAAGTGAGGAAGCAATCAAGTCAAGAATCAAGGAGCTTCATCATCACTCAAGCATTCAAAAAGAAGTCAAGCATTCTACTATCATCATTCGGACTTGTTTCGATTCTTCAAAGAGTTTTTTTTTCTAAACTTAATCTTTGTATTTTTATATTTTATTTCAAATTTCTTGGGGTGAGAAACTTGGGTTGGTCTAAGTCTAGAGTATGTTTTAGTGGTTTGATTGGTGAGCCAAGGTTAAAACCAATCGAGGTTGATTTTTAGCCTAGAGAAAAATAATCTTGTATGATTTTGGTTGGTGATCCAAGAAAAACCAACTAGGTTGACTGTGAGTCTATAAAATAATCATTGTAAAGGTGTAGTTGGTGAGCCTAGGTCAAAATCAATCAGGTTGGATTGTGAATCCAAGAAAAACAATCAAATTGTAATCAATTGAGTGATTATAGTTGAATTCCCAAATGGATTACTTGGGAAGTGGACGTAGGTACCGAGTTTGATGCTGAACCACTATAAAAACTTGGTATTTGTATTTGTGTAGTTTTATTTCTATTGTTCTTCATCTATACTTGTGTTTTACTTTATTTCACTAAGCATATAGTATTAAAATTCAGCATATTCATAGTTTAAATTTTTAAATATCCAATTCATCCTTTCTCTTGGGTAGCCATCCTTGGGCAACACTATGGCCTCCACTGAAAAGGTCTGGTTAGGTCCAACCATTAACATGATTGAGTTCGGTACATCAAAGGAACGATGAGTAGGCCCAAGAAAAGCTTTAGCCAACCTAATCGTCGTTCAGAGAGTGTGATCCAATCATTATTTAATGGACAGTAATTTTAATATCCAGATGAACACCAAGTGTAAGGCACCTCCAATGTTCACCTAAAAATTGGACTCATTACCATTCACCTTAATGGGGTGCTATGACTTAGTTATCCTCATAACTTTATCATTTTTAAGGATCTAATAATTTAAAAAATTTAGGTTATATATGATTTTAGGATATAATTGATGCGGACCAAATTTTTCTCACTGGCTTCACCAAGTCAAATCCTCCCACTGACTTCACCAAGTCAATTGATGAGGACTAGGATCAAATTCGTTCCATGGGCACCTAATTCAGTCTTATTGATTGAAATCAGTCAAATTGATTTCTAGTGATATGGGTCAGCTCAAATCACCAAGTGATCTAATCAAATCCTAATCGACCATATCGGTTAGGTAATTGAGATCAGTGGAAGGGATATGCCATTAACTCATCAAAGATTGAATCAGTGCAAGTAGCTTTCAATTAAAAACTACTAGTCTAGACTGCCAAATTTATCTTAAACACCAATTGGTTAATTAGGTTCAATCTTATCAATATAGTAATTTTAAGTTGGACTGCTTAGCCATGAATTAAGTTTATCTTAGTCCTTATTAAAGACATGGACTTGTCTAACTACAACTATTGAAGTTGAATTTAGAGTGTTCTTGATCTAATCTAATTAAATATTTGATTAGATTTGATTAATTACTCATGATTAGTCCATTTTTTAAACTAACCTTACGTCTAACTTAGTTAATAGACCTAATTCATCTAATCCTTTAACCCACAGTTTTATGCATTTGTCTTAAGATCTTTAATTCATAATTCTAGACCCTACTAGACAACACTTAATTCTTTTAATTAAGTTTTGGGCTGACGGGTTGGGATTCGACATTTCAAAAATAATTTTTAAATTTTAAAAGATTATTTTTATTTTCTATTCACCAAATGAATTGACTCATTTCACAAATGTGTCAGCTCATTTCATAAACAGCCTATTGCTAGTTTCATAATAGAAAATAAAGCATACTAAAAATTAAATCATGAATCACATATTACATCTAATCCAACATATTCATGTTCAATTTTTAATTTAAATTATTTCAATAATAAAATTTTTTTACTGTTCATCTTAATGAATGAGTTTACGGTGGCATCCCTACCGCCATAAGGGATCCCTACTGAATGGGAGGAGATAGCCTTTAAACCATACTTATCCCTTATGATCAGATAGCTTGGTGGCTCATTCATCCTTGATTACTAAGTTATCTAAATCAAAGCATATCATATATGCTTGCATTTAATTTTTTAATTACATATTAAAACATGTCAAGCAATCCTTGCTCTGATACCAATGATGGAAACTGTGCAGGATTTAAGGCATGTATTTCAAAACTTTTTTAAATTTAAATGCACAGTGGAAGCAAAATTAATCTAAAATTAATTCTATGTATGGTATGATCATATCATAAACCCTACACTAGGATCTAGACATGCTAATATGTTATAGAAAAATAAAATGCACTTGATCAGCAAATCATATTTACTGACTGATTTTGGAATACAATACCTGAGCATAGGTAGTCGATCTCCATGATCTAAATCTACAAGAAGAAGCCCGCACATCGTGGTGTAGTCACACACTTGTCCCATCTCTATGGTGAGTCCACATAAAACTCTTAGTCCCGACCAGCTCAATTGGAGTGCTAGCTCTTCGTCGGGGCCTTCGATGGTTAATCTTCATCGATCCAATTAATGATCTTCTTTTCAATCTTTCAGACACTCCAGAAGGCTAGATGATGATCTTTAGAGGATGATGAGGTCATGGCACAAAAATGGTGGTGATCGAGCACTCGCAGTACTCAATTTCTTTACCCAAACTTAGGATCCTAACCCTAGGGTTTTGTACACTCAAAAAATCCTGACACCCAAAAATGCTCTCATGCCCTCTCTCTAGGGTTTTTTCTCATGAAACAAATTTTCATGGATAAAAGGGACTTCTCCTACCATACATCCACTCTCAAACTATTTTTAAATGGGCGAGCAAAGAGATAAAAATTAGAAAGGTGGCATGAGTGGAATGTGTGAGTGCAAGAGAACCTTTCTCTCTCTTAGGAATTTCTCTCATCCAGAGATTATCGCCCTTCACTATTTTTCCCTCTCTAAAAAACCCTCTACACCCCTCTCAAATACCTCCCACAAAACCATGCATGCCTAGAAAAAATCCAATTTAAAATGGGTGTGTCATGATGGGTTTTGCATGTGGATTAGATAAGGAGGTTAAGAGGTTTTCCACTTGAATTCAAAATTCAAGTGGAAGCCTTATCCACTTCTAGCACCCACCCCAGGGTGATGATGTATAGAAAGACTCTCCTTCTATGTTCTCACACTTAGAATCACACAAAAATGTGCGACAAAAATCCTAAGAGGGCATGGAGATGAGATAAGGGAGAGATAAGGTTGAATCTCTAACAACTTAAGTTAAATTCAAAATTCAACTTAAATTTGAACTAGTCAAACCCTTAGACTAGGTCAAATGAAGAAAGAGGGGTCACAGATACCTACTTCTAGGCATGGGAATTCTCATGCACATTCATAATGTGCTTGGGTCAAAATCAAAATGGCACAGGGAGAGGGCATTTGAAATTCAAACTCATTTTGAATTGGTCTAAATTGGTTTCAACCAAACCAATTTTTTAGACCCAATTAGGCTAGATCAAATCTAACTAAATTAGGCTTAATCCAATCTAATAAATTTCTAATCAAATTAGAAATTAATTAGATCCAGATCCTGATCAAATTAGAATCGAATCTTCCATGGCGATTAGGTCATCTCATGATCTGATTGGGTCAAACCCAATCGAATCAAATTCAATTAGATTTGATCAAATTCTCATTGATCAATCAAATTAAGCTAATCAATAATCTAATTACTAATTAATTCTTTAATAATATCAAAGTTCCAATGGGACCTATTAATCCAGTGGGACTCTTGGTCATAGAGTCCCAGTCCAATGGGACTCTTGACCATAGAGTCCCAAACTATTGAAACTCTTTATCAGCCATCAGATCAGGTAGAAACGTCTATTATGTATAACCTCATAGGTATGAATTCTAAGCTAGTAGTACAGAAACTAATTTTCTATACGAATCCATGTGACCATCTAGCAATGGTACCTAACGTCCGGATAGGTCGAATAGTCACATGCAACATCGACAAAACTGTAGATATAGTTATTGTATAATTTATCTCCTTGACCTCAATGCTCAAAGAATGATCTATGGTTAACTACCAACCCTAAAATTCATCCATATTGTATTTCAAAATTTAGTGTCCATCGAATGGACCATCCCAATCGAGGTTTTGCTAAATTGAAATACAATAATGCACTTACTCCAACACTTGGAGGGGTCAATCCCATCTTGACTCATATACTAACTTTATAAGTACTTGAGTGCACCCAATAATCTTTCATCACTAAATTAGAAATTCAGGTAGTCTGATACCAATATGTAATTGAGTTGCTTGCAAGTCACCATGGTGATCTCAGGTCTAAAGGACACTTATACCCATATCCTTTGTGAGCAACTCTTGGTAGTAGAGTGCTCTGCAATTAGATTACGTTCAATAAAATATATCCCTTCATTTTACCTAAATGCCATACCAGTATCTCCATACTTCTTGGTTAAGAGGACAACCAAAGAATATGGCATGCAACGACCTACACTCGATAATGTTATCATCTTGGGTAACAACGTATTATTTGATCATAAATTAGTTTAAGGACTAAATGACAAATCCTTCTTTATCGAGTCTAAATAGTCCTAAGAACTTCATCATAGAAAAGTTCATTATAGAAAGATGTAAAAGAGTGATGAAATTCTAGAACAATAATTTTATTCATTATAATTCAAGTATAATTTATAATCAGCTCAAATATCTACAACTTAGATGATTGGTTTTAGGATACAATACCCAACACCGCCATACTCTAGTCACCATCCACCTCCTCCGATCGGAGGAGATTATCTAGATCCAACCCTGCCACCACAGTACCTTCACCTAGTTGACAATGATCCTCTGGCAGGTGGAAGCACCTACACCAAAGATAGACTCCATTAAGGCACTTAAACATGAAGCACTACCAAAATGGGCTGGCCGGTCCCTTAATCGAAACCCCCAACTACAATGGATGGTCGAGATCAATTCTTAAGTACACTCGGGCAAATGCCAACCATCAGAGGTCCACCATGCACTCGTCGAGGGACATTAGTTTGTCAGTGAGGCGAACCACCTCCTGGATGGCTTCCTCCTCCTAGAACTCCATTGGAAGCCGGGGGAGGTGCACCCAAACCAAGGCCATTGAGATCGCATCTTCCATCAGAAAGAAGCCAAGTCTCCCTGGTTCAAGGGCAAGCACCTACCCCACCACCATCCATGGCCACTGGAGCACCAGATCATGCTCTACTGCCTCCCTAAACTAGAAGAGAAGAAGGTTCCTCTCCATTCCATATGCAATGATGTCACCTTCAATGGCTCCTCGGAGTTGGAACTCCTTGGCTGCCATTTTTGGTGAAACCCAATGGCCCAAGCTCCTCCCAACCAGGGCCGTCACCTCCCATCATGCGGAGCGCTCCTGGAGGGTGTCGTTGGAGCCTCCACCACCTCTAGGAACCACCGAGTGAGCTCCATCATCTCCTTCGATGATGGATCCAATGAAACCCACATAGTCCTCCCCTGTAAAGCACCTTTCTAGCTAGATTCCGATCGATCACCACCCATCGAAGCATTCGAATGGTCTCATGACTTATTCACTATCAGCCACCACTATGATAGCTCCAGTAACAGATAGAGAGCTGATGATCACACCAAAAATGATGACAACATGAATCTTAAAGCACACACAGAAAATGCACAATGATCACTATAATAGATCACTCTTTTAACTCTTTGCTTGCTTCACTTGTTACATGGATGTTAGATATATGTGCCCTAGAAGCCAGAATTGGCTGACACTTGTAATACACTTCTAGGGGCAAAATTGTAATTTTGACTATAATAAATGGGTTATTTTCTATCACACATGTGTATTTAGTGTCTGTGATACATCCTTTGAGTTAATGGTAATGATAATTCATATTTTCAAGAGTTGAAAATTTAAGACATGAATAATCATTATTAACTCATAAATAGCTCCCGACCATAGGATCATCACGAGGATGGTGATTGATCCGGAAGGTTGGTGTACGATCGCTTCTCTTTAGTAGATGAGTCTTGAGTCTACGGTGTGGAGACACCGGAGCGAGAGTACAGGTACTCGTTAGAGAACGAGGGCACTGAGCGTGACCACCTCGAGTAGTCATTAGGGAGTCTACCTTCTCGTCAATGACTGACTCGATGCTGCAGTAGTGTGTCTGGTTCTTTGACCTGAGATGCATCGGCAGTTCACCTTGAGGGTGTTATAGTTTGACTACACCATTACTCGGTCTCCTAGCCATATGGAACCCTGAGGTGTATGTTGGCTGTGACATGTTCATTGTAGGAACTGGATTGCATCAAGATGGGATCTATCTACCTCGGTGGTAGAGGAGTAGCCCTATGATGATCATGAGAATCAAGTCCTGAAGCCCATGGCCATGGCAGAGTGAAATAATAGAAAGAGTTTCTATTTAGATTTTCACATTGGACTCGAATCGAATGATTACATCATATGACAGAGACTAGGGTTTGACGAGTTCACCTTAACCCTAATCTGATCGGGGCTCAAGATAGAAGAACTGAATCACACAGGTAGCTGCACCAAGAGGTTCGCATTCAGCTCTGATGGGTTGCCACCATATACTGCTAGGTGTCACTGGTGGATTTTGGGAGCAATTAGAATGATTTAGATGATCGATCATTCTAGCTGTTCGAATCAGAAGAGTTCTGATCCATCGAAAGGAGTTTCGATGATGTCGATGATAGAGATCATGACATATCCCATTACCATACAGAACTGAACCTAACTGGGTCACACAAACAAGGGTTTGAATCTGGTGATCATCAATTGAACTAATCTAGTTCAATTGATCTGAATGAGATTCAATTAGGTTCAAGGAAATCGTGCTAGCACTCGATTGAACCTAACGTTCTTCTTTTGCTATCATAAATAAGTCGTCCTGTCTGAGCCAAAGGAGTTTGTGCTCAAACAGAAGTCTTCTTATGGTCTGACTGGAGGTTGTCCAAGTCAGAATAGGTTGTCTTATTTGTAAGACATTACCTGCCATTTTTGGTCACCTGCCATTTCTTGTTCTTTGACTTTGGTCAAAAGTCTACCTTTGACTGGTCAAACGTTGACCATTGACCCTTTGACTTTTGACCACATGTCATGCACCTATTGGAGAGCTGGTGGGGGCTTGTCCCCCTGCCAGAACCTGGCAAGGAGAATGGGCGCACGCCAAGGGAGGCGTGAGCCCAAGTAAGGAGGCGCCTAGGAGTCCTTGTTGGGACAAGGACTCCATCTCCCTTTAGGATTCCAATGAGAGTTCTTCTAAGAATCCAGTTTGACTGGTCCAAGGCACTCTCCAAGTAGGAATCCAGGGGACTCTAATCCCACCAATCAGATTTAGATCTGATTTCACAAAGGGTTGTGATTGGTTGGGAGGAAGATGACTTGGATCACGCTTAGTCTATATAAGAGACCCAGCGCCCAAGTGAAAAAATAATCAAGAATAATCAAGAAGCAATCTTCCCACGCCCCAAGGCTGCCTCTCTCCCCTTTCTCCACGCCATACTCTCATCTCCCCTTGCTCTCCACGTCCAAAAGTGTTTTGGATTTGGATTGGTGCGATTTAGATCAAGAAAAGGAGATCAAAAGCAAGAAGGCTGCGCTGCTGCGAAGAACGACTGCAGATCTTCAAAAGGAGTTTTGAAGATCCTCCAGATCAGATCCAGATCTGATTTTTGGAGGCGTGATAGAGAAGAAGAGGATCTCCAGATCCAGCCCGAGTGGATACCGGTAGAGGCCAGGCGCTTGCGTGGCTTGATCCAGAACCTTCCGCTGCAAACAGGATCATCAACAGGGTAATAGGATTACCCTATTCAGGTAAATTGAATGTGATTTAATTTATCCTTTTCATTTAATTTTTATTAAATAAATAAGAATCAGATCTGAAGCATCCCTGATCTGATACAGATCTAAGAGAAAAATTTTTGAAATATATCTCTTGATCTGATCAGATCTGAACGAACCTGGTCAGGGAAATCAGGATTTCCCTTCAAGTGGTATCAGAGCCATGGTTCTAAAAATAGTTTAGATCTGATTTTTAATTTTATTTTAATTAAAAATAACGTGATTTCAGATGTCACATGAGATGTGATCAGATCTGAAATCAAGAAAAATTAAAATTAAATGATTTGGATCTAAGAACATGAAGATATGCATGACTAGTTCTAGAATAGAATAGTTCTATAGAATAGTTTTGCATGTCTTTGATTTAATATGATTAAATCATATTTTAGATCTTCTTATTTACTGTTTTCTGATATTATAAGTGTTATAATAACATCTGATAAACAGCAAATAAAAATTATTTAATTTTAAATATCATATGAGATATGATAGATGCATGACTAGACTAGTTGTAGAATAGTTCTACATAATTGTCTAGATTAGAATTTATTTTGATTAGATCAATTTAAATCTAATTTTTCAGATTATTATGTGATAATTTAGATCTGAAAACATGCATGATTATGATACATGAGATGTATGCAAAATATGCCATGGTTAGATCTAAATTTGTATATGAGATATATGATATAGATCTATAACTGTTTTGTAGTATTGAATGTTTATTGAATGTTCCTGATTAAGGCGTTCCCCTTGGCCGTCCGGTCATAAGAACGAAGAAGGGTTTAAAGGCCCTCTCTTCCCATTCGATGGGGTGTTCTTATGATGTGTAGGGGTGCTGCGCGTTCGTCCTTAATCAGAAACCCAAAACTTACTTTCTGCAAAACCCTAGATCCTGAAACCCTAGGATTTATTGTGCATATTTTGTTTATGAACCCTACTTAATTAAGAATTAAGTTTATGGAATATTAATTAGGTCTAAAATTGAGAATTTCAGATCTAAGACATATTCATAATACTGGGTTCGGGCTTGGGTAGCTCAATTAGGTCTAAGCGGTTGATCAAACCGAATCAAGAGTTGGTTAGATGGGATCAACAATGCTTAAATTGACCAGCCTAATAGGATTAAGTCTGGGTCAAGATCGAGTCACGATCAAGCAAGACCTAATTAGGCTCAGAGGTTAGAGTCTGGATTGTAGGCTAACCCAATTGGTTCTGACTCAACAATTTGGTGTCTAAGGTAAGTTTGGCACAGACGACCGACTGGTTTTTAATTGGAAGCTACTCGACCTGAATGCGTTCTTGTACGAGTTAATGGCATATTCCTTCCACCGGTCTCACTTACCTGGCCATATCTGTTGACACAGTTCTGATCTGAGGTGGTCAATAATCCGAGCTAACCCATGCCACTAGGTTAGTCATAATTGTTATGACTAAGCCAAGTCTAGTTTAATGAGACCTGAATCAATTCTCCCTAAGAAAAGATTAAGTCCGAGGTCTTCCACCATTGTAGACGTGCGGGCCCTTCCCGGGGTTGATTGTTCTCGGCTGGATACAGTGGCTCAGTTGCACCGGGAAGACGCAACCATGTCTATTAGGCATTGGATGCTATGGGCTGGAGGATGAGTTGGGCTCAATATTCCGGATACGGTGAGAGACCCGACTCAATTAGGAACCCAGTCTATGCAAATGGTGGGTCTGACTTAACTAAGGAGTGGATCAATATTCCGGATACGGTGAGATTCATGAATTAGAGACCAAGTTTGGGTGCACCATGATTAGAGAATCATTGAACAAGAGTTGTTCACTCATTGGCTAACCCATCACCAATAACTGTTAGGTGAGGTGATGAGTCAGTTGGTGAGACCGCACCACCCACTAGAAATCATCAATCGCGGAGATTTTCGCATCTCATACAGAGGGAGTCTAGGGATCCGAGAAAAATGGGAGCTAATTTGTTTAAAAATTAAAATCCCTAAACAAATTGGTCAAGTTAAATTACAGTATCTAACTAGAATCTTTGACTCTCTACAGGAAAATGTCTGCGTCCAACCCACTGGCACGTATCCTAGACACACATAGACTGACTGGACCCAATTATAAAGATTGGCTCAGGAATTACAAAATTGTTTTGGGTTCCGAGAAGTTAACACATGTTTTGGACCAGGACCCTCCCACCTTACCAGCTCGTCCATCCACTGAACAGAGAGCGTCTCTGGAAAAATGGATTGACGAAGACAATAAGGCCAGATACTACATGTTGGGCTCGATGTCTGATGAGCTCCAGCGCCAACATGAAGATATCGGGACTGCTCGCCAAATGTTGGCTCACCTGCAGGAGATGTTTGGTGAACAGAGTCGCGCAGCCAAATATCAAGTCACGAAACGACTTTTTAAGGCTAAGATGCGTGATGGGCAGTCAGTCCAAGATCACTGTCTGACAATGATCAAGGACATGGAAGAGCTTGAGAAGCTCGGTGTGAAGTTGGACTTGGACTTGCAGAATGATATTATTCTGCAATCCTGACTGATGCATATGGGCAATTCATCATGAATTACCACATGCATAAACTTCAAAATTCCTTTGCGAGTTGAATGATATGCTGGTTACCGCTGAGCTTTCTATGAAAGGTTCTAAGGCTCAGTTCTTGCTATGGAACGGACTTCTTCCAAAAGAAGTCTTATGGAAAGAAAAAGAAGTCTGTGAAAAAGCAAAAGGTAAAGGATCAAAGAAGAAGAAGGCAGAACCGAAGAAGAGGTCGTTGGCAAAGGAAAGTGTTTCATGCAAACAGCGACGGCCATTGGAAGCGAACTGCCCCTACTTACCTGGCACCCTAAAGAACAAGAAGGAGGTCCTTCTGGAGGTATGCTCGTTATTGAGTCTAACCTTACGGTTTCTTCTGCATCCAGTTGGGTGCTTGACTCTGGATCTAGTGCTCAACCTATTGCCTTCTATGCAGGGTCTTGA